>JAODAL010027526.1:0-54810 GCA_025379985.1 Phyllomedusa bahiana
AATAAGATATAAAGTCTGACCCCCCCACACACACATCCCACCCTGCAGCAACCCCCACTAATCCAAAAAAAGAAAAAAAAATATTTCTGGGGTGAACAAGAAAAAAGAAATGCAATTGTGCCACTGCTTTTAGATTTAGTTCTTGGTCGGTTTTGTGTGGATCAGAGGTATACAAGGCCAGCAAATGCCGTCATATGATCACCGCATGTTGCCACTATAATCTTACTTACTAAACCAGTATACCAAGATCATTGTAACCAAACAGCAACAATATACAAAGAATAATAAAACCACATATCACTACCATATGGTGACTAATACCTCTATAATGTTTCTGACCAATCCAGTATACCAAGACCGGTAAGATCAACAACAGCAATATACAAGGACCAAATAATACCGCCACATATCATTACCACATGGTGGCTAATAGCACTATTATATTATGGACCAAACCAGCATATCAAAACCAATACAACAATATACAAAGTCCAAACAATACCACCACATCATTATCATATATCTCCACCATAAAGAGACGGAATACTACCACTATACTGTTACTGAATATAAACCATTACACCAAGACAAATATTACAGCCATACAATAACCCTATAGTAGTAAATAAAAGTACACAGGTTCTGTGCACACTTGAGTTACATTTATTGACAACTTGTTGGATGAGTCGATCACGTTCCCTTTTCTTCTCAATCTGCTCCAGACTTAACACAGCCATACCTCCTTGCAGAATTTACAACACAAACACCTGAGACTTAAAGGGGTGTTATCATTTCATTAAATGGTCTTCAGAATAAGGGGACAGTGAAAACAAGCAACTTTGCAATTTAATGTCATTAGCAAAGCTGCCTTGTTCTCACAGTGTCCCTTATCTTGTGTTTTTATTTACACAAGATATCCAGTGTGGGTCGAATCCCTCCTGATCCCTCCTCCTTGCAATTCACTAGCTGAGAGCTCATTTACATTCTGTACAGCCCCCGGGTCGATTCACAGAGCTGTGTCTCTGACTCAGAGTTAAGGGCCGTAGCATTTTCATTTTATACAGGCAGAAGAAACAGAATTACATTGAAGGGCTTACACAATCAGGAAATAGCACAATTGTATCGATCCCTGCCTGACTCAGAGTTAGGGGCCGTAGCATTTTCTGTCTCCACACCTAGCAGAATCAGACTGCAGCAGATTGTACAATGAGAAAACATGACAGTTTTGTCCCTGTGCCTAACTCTCCTGCATAGACACAGATCTGTGCCGTTCTTAGAAAGCTGTAATACATCTCCAGCTGTGAGAGATCAGTGATCAGTCAAGATTGAATGCAGCCTGTGGTATGTATACAGCTCTTATAAAATAAGACTGCATAGAGAGAGACACAGTGATATGTGGACTCAGAGGGGAGGGTGGAGTCTCAGGCCAGCAGTGAAGGGGGGGATGATGTCATCCAGCTGGGAGGGGAAGAAACGCCCCTGCATTCACAGAGCTGAGAAGCTAAGAGCAGTGTGAATCAGCCGAAGTAAGGAAGCGATACATCCCCTTTAACTTTTTTCTCTTTATCATCGTACTAAATGTGCCTCCCCACTATGTACAAACTTTCCATCCATAGTGACCCAGATGGTAATAATAACCCCCTTGGTGTCCTGGTAGGTAGGCCCCCTGAAGTAATGAGTTATATAGGGCTTCAAGTATTTAAGTAGGTAGCTTACTCCTCTGCACAGCAAATTATGGCAGGAGCTCCCTGCTCCGCAGTTCATCTCAATCGTATGCACATTGCAAGATGCACATACAGTTCAGAGAGCCTACATGGTGGAGTTAACAGGCCTCGGGCCTGTTCTATCTACAATTGCTGTGAAACAAAGGGGGAAAAAAAAACTGCCGTGGCTTGGGAGATCCTCCCCCCCCCTTTTTTCACGGAAATTGGGCCCGGGCCCCTGACCGCAGTATGCCCCTTTTTAAAAACCCTTAAAGTATGGTTTTTTTTCAAAAGGGTTTTTTCAAAAGGGAATTTCTTTTGGGAAAAAAAAACCTCATTAACTTCCTATAAAAAGTCCCGGGAAACTCCCAATCAAATTTTTAAAGGGCAGAGTCATATAACTAAGATGGGGGAACTTTCCCCCAAATTTATTCGCTCACTTTGCCAATTTTTCCCAAAAAAAAATAACTTTTTTCCGAATTACTTTTTACGAATCAAAGTTTAAAAAAAAGCTATTTTTCCCGGGTGCACAAGCCCGCAGGGGGCTGTGGGGGAAATTGTGCCCTGCTTTAAAATATGAGAGGGGCTTTGGTTTTTGGGGTTTTTCATAAAAAATGTTGTTGGGTTTTTTAAAACACGCCAAAAGACGCCGCCGCACTTAAAAATCGCTTCACTATAAAATTCCCCTGGGCACTTAAGGGGGGGCAAAACTGACCAAAAAACGGAAACGGAAGTTTGCCGAAAAAAGTTCCCTGCCAGGAAAACTGAAAAAAAAAAAAGCTGAAGCCAGGGGGCAACATTAATTGACAGAGTTGGAGGTAAAGGTGGCAGCCACAGCAGCATAGCCCAAAATGGGGCCCCAAAACATTCTGGAGGTGGGAAAAACAAATAAAAGGGCCCCAGAGTGGCACAAAAACAGGAGTGGAGGGGGACGGGCCCGGGGGAGCAACACTGAGGTCCCGAGAGTTGCACAATGACACAGTGTGAAGGCAAGGTAAAACCCGCCACAGCATTAGGTCAACAGTTTCACAATGACACAGTGTGGGGGTTTACGGGCAGCAGGCCAAAAGCAGCCATTAGGGGCAGACAGTGGGAAAAATTACAATTTTGGGGGTGGGGGCAAAAAACCATCCCGGTAAAAATTTTGGTTTGGGAATGGGAAACTTCAGAAGATGTTGGCAACAGGGGGGTGGCGGCATCAGAATATTTTTTGAGGCCGGAAATTTGAACCCAAAATCCCTTTCTCACAGTTTGGGGGGGAGGGGGTCATGCTGAGTAGTCTTACGCCAAAAGGGTTGGGGGGTGGAAATCCTGGCCGAACCACCCCTGATTTCCCTCTTTACAAAGGGCAGTCGTTTCCCCAAATCCCCTGGACAAGCCCGGTTCTCCTTGGGGTAACGATGGCCCCCCGCCGCAAATTTAACACCCGCTCTGATGCCAAACTACGCCGGGAGGACAAGTTCTCCACTCAAACCGGCCAAATTTTTCGGCCCCACATCCAATTTTGGGTTCCCATTATTCCCCCCGGAAACATTTTAACTGGGGGGCTAGAGTGCGTCCAAGTAGGGCCCCCACCTGTTGGGGACAGGGCCCCGCCCAGGTCCCGTGCTGCTGGCAACCCGCCCTCCCCCTCTAGGCGGGTGAAAGGGAAACTTTCTCATCGTTTAAATCCGACTTAAATTTCGCTTTAAAGGAGCGGTACCCGCTCCGAACCCCCCCCCCCCCCCTTCCCCCGCAGCCGCGGGAGTAGTACGTGAGCGCTGAAGAAACCCCCCCCCCTCAACCGTCAGAGGAGGACGATGCCGCACAAAGGCAGCGGGCCCAAATGACCCAGGTGGGGTTTCCCTTTTAGTATTTGATTTTTTCCTCCCTCTCAAAAGCCCGGGGAAAAAAGGGGTCCCAATTTTGGACCGGTAGCGAGGGTCCAATAGGGGCCAAAAAGCCAGAAAGTCATCCCCTGCCGGATCTGACCCATTCGCTGTCACAACCAGGGGAAAACGGGAAAGCTGCGGGCCATTTGCAAAAAGGGGAAATCCGAGGGGGTCCCTGCCTTTCCCTCCCCCACGTTTTCCCGGGGGCTTTCTGCCCGCCCGTTTTCCCTCCTCTCCATTTTAAACCCTTTCCCCCGCTCCCCGCCCCCCCTCGCACCTTTGGGAAAAAATCCACCTATTTCCCCAGACAATGCTTCTTTCCCAAAACCTCCTCCTCCTCCATTTCAGTCCCCACTGACCATGTCCCGCCACTCTCCTTTCCCCCCAATTTTTTAGCATCTGTTTCCAGGACAAAAAAACCCGTTGGGAAAGAAAGTTATTCCCTCCCCATCCTGGCGAAAAGACAAATAAGGGGTTCTCCCAAAGGGCCCCAACAAACGGGAGGGGCACCATGAGCTGCCCCCGCCCGACATCAAAGTTACCAGGGGAGTAACCCCTGTCCGCCTGGATCATCAAAAAAACGTATTGGGCCCTTTTTCTGTTTATACAGTCGGTCCCAAAAAATTTGCAGGGGTGGAAAATTCCCAAAGGGTTGGGAAACCCTCGCATATCAAGTGGGGTTGGGTGGGGGCCTTTGCCGCTGCAATTCGGAGGGGGTTCCCGGGGATTTTTTAAAGGGAAAGGGTTAAGGCATGCACAGTTTTCCTTTGGGCCCTTTTTGAATCTTCCCAAGATTTGGTGGAAACTTCAAGAAAACCCTTTTTACAACCAGAAAATTTAAAAAAACGTGGGCCATGCAGGGCGAAAGGAAAATCCCTCCTCGTGGCAGGCGGACACCATTTTACCCTTTCCCTTGTCCGTACCATGGTTTTTCCAATTTTTCAGGTTTTGGGGGGAGAAAGCCACACATCGTTTTTTGCTGCTTTGATGCGGAGCAGTTCCTCCCCCCTTTTTTTTTTTCGTTCGGGCCCAGGGAAAACCAGGTTAAACTTTCGTGACACCGCTGTGCCCCATTTCAGTTGGGAATTTATGGGAGCATACTTGGGAGGGCCCGAGATGGTAAAGGTGGGGGGAGGGGAGGGGAAGCGGGCATTTGGGGGCCCGGAGCCGCCCTTTTGACAAACGTGGAGGAGAAAGCGGCGGTTTTCCTTCCAAGTTTTCGGTGTGCCTGGGCAAAAGCACAAATTTACCCAAAGGGCCGTAAAGGGCATGTAAGGGCCCCCGACCGTATTTTAAAACTCCCGACGTCCCCGCTTTTCCCCCGGGACCTTTTAACAAACATAAGCTCAAGGAAATGGCCCCCCTTTTTGGTTTTACAATATTTTAAAGGAAATGCTGGAAATGCCTTTTTGGGGAAAAAAAAATTTAAAGGGGTTTTAAACCCCTCCATCCCCGGCTTGGCACAAGCCAAATTTTTTTCTTTTGAACGATGCGATCCCCCATTTTGGGGGGGGAGGGGCTGCAGGAAACCAACAACTTGGGGAAGGGGCCGGGCAGCCCGCTGCACCTTTTGGGGGTTTTTACCCCCATACTGTTGTTTTTCTTTGCAAACTGCCTCGGGTGAAAGACTGCTTTGGGGGCCCCGAGTAGCGAGGAGCAGGAAAAAAAACCCTTTTGAAACCGGGGGAAGATTCAAAAAAGAAACCCCTCCCCTTTTGCCGAGGGGGTGGAGCCTTTTACTGGGTGCAAATGGGAAGCGGGGGCCCCGGCCCCTGCTGCTGCTGTTTGGGGGCGGCGGGAGGATGGAAACCCCCCATCTCAGCCATTTTCTAAAAGCCCCCGAAGGGGGAAAGCTTAAAGTGTTGACCCCCCCAGGGCCGGGTCCAACCTTTAGCCCTTGGCCACGCTTCACTTCTGCCCACAGATCTACATATACCCATATTCGGGTACTCCGGTGTCTTAGGGAAAGAAAATGCCCCCACCCCCCGCCGAGGTTTTCGGATTTTACCGCCAATGCTCCGCACTGATGACCCCCCCCCTACCGCCGCCCTTTACTGGGGCCCCCCGTGCCGCTACTTTCTTGGACCCTGCCCAAGAGGTTTTTTTTACCCCCTTGGGCCCCTTTTCTCCCCCACCTCACACGCTGCACCCCCGCTGACCCCCCAACCCCACTACCAAATTGCTGGCTGCCCGCCCGGGCCTTTTTTTGGGGAAAGGGGCGCCCCCCTTTTCCCCGCATTTATCCCTTTTTCCTCACCCAGCTTTCCCCAATGCGGTCGGCTACATCATCCCTCCCATTTTGTGTTTTAAATCGGCACTTTTTCTGTCCTCACAAACCGGTCTTGGTAGAGAGGCTGACCCCTCACAACAAAAACCCTCCCCTTGCCCCAAACTCAACAACTATACTTTTTTTCCGCCTCTGCAAGAAGAGGGGGTTTTTTGGCCCCAAAATTTTTTCCTGCCAAGTTAAACTGCTGACTGCCCCCTAAATTGTTTTCATTCCCCGCTATATAGTGGCGCTTAGCCAAGACCACAAGGTTAAAAACTCTGGCTGAGGGGAAACCCATGGGACAGAGGGGGGTTTTAGGACGGGTGAGGGGCCCCGACCCGCTTCCCCGGGCCATGCCAACTAAGGGGTTTTTTTCTGATGTTCCCCCCGACTCTTTGGGTGGGGTTTTCAGAAAGTCCCTCTGGGGGGGAAATTTGGGTGGGCCTAAAAAATCCCAAACCCAAACAAGAACCCCTTGGGGTTCTAGTCAGCACACCCGCCTAGATGACCGCGGCGGGTTTTGGCCTCAAAGAGGACCCCCGCCGCGACTCCCCTTCTGTGCGGACCTTTGGGGGGGAATGTTTGTGGGCCTCCGCCACTCGCAAAAGGGGAAGAGCCTGCCACCCCCTTCTGTCTGAACCCCCCTGTTGTTTTAAAAAAAGTACAGACCCTGTTTGATTTTAAATATCTGAAAAATAAAAATACACACGCCTCATTTGACTCCAAATAACCCCCCTTGAAGCTTGGTAACCTTTTGGATATAAATTGCCCCTCCAAAAATGGGGGGAAAAAAATTTTCTTGTATTTGCCGTTTAAAAACTTTTGTGTATTTTACTGAATATAAAAGCACAAAAAAGGGTTAATTAACCTTTGGCTATGAAAATTTTGCTACGAAATTTTTTTCTGTTTGGGGGGTGAAAAACCAAAATTTTTTTTTACTGAGTACAACTGCAAACAACGCTTTAATTAAACCCCTGGATGTAAATTTTCGCAAAAAATTGAGCAAACCAAAAACTAAAGAGGGTTTTTTGTAGCGGTTTTCAATGGGGTTTTTCCCCCCGCTACATAACAAAAGAAAAAATTGTAAATTTTTCCTTCCCCTTGGGAAATTTTGCACAGGAAAAATTTTTTTTTTTTGGCGGGGAAAAAACGGTTTTTTTTTAGTCACCACAGCAAAAAACAAAGCCTTTAAATTTAAACCCCCGGTGAAATTTCGCAAAAAAAATTGGGGCACCCAAAAAAAAGTGGGATTTGTATTGTAAAAAAAAGCCCGTTTTCCTTTTAAAGAAAAACAAAAAGGAACAGGGTTAGATCTCCCTTTGGGTATTCAAAAAGGGCTGTGAGCAGATATCAAATTAAAAGTTCCCATGCAGCTTTCATTGGACGTACCTGGGCTTCAGCCAATACCCACAAAAACAAAATAAACGTTAAAAGAACAGTCCCCCTGAACAAGCGAAAACCCCCACAAAAATCGTTTTAAAAAAAATCAGTTTTCATTTAAAAACTATTTTCAAGCCCAGCCGCCCCAAAAACACCTTTTCCCCAATCAGTACAGTGGGGAGCGGTTTTGACTCCCCCTTCCCCCCGAATTTAATGCGGGTGGGCGTCACCGAAATTTCCCCCCGGTTTTCTGATTGGCTTCATTTTCTAAAATGTCAAAGCAGGTTAAAGCCCCTTTATCCTCCCCGAGTTCTTTGCCCCCTGAAACCCCTTTTGCCCCCGCAAACCCCTTTTATTTAATCAAAAGCCCACTTCGTTTACCCCCCAATACCCCAAAATTCGACTTTGTTCAGAACCGAAGTTTTCCTGAAATCCAAAAAAAATTCCCACTTTGTTAGAATCAATTCGCCCATCTCTACATATAACGGATCTGTAATAGGCTGAACTGTTTTTTTTTGTTTTTTTGTTTTTTTAACGGTTGACAAGTTCCACTGGCAGAGAATTCCACAGTCTCACTGCCCTTAACTAAAGAATGGCCTGCTATGTTTATTTTAAAAATGGCCCTTTCCCCTTTGATTAGAGAATGCCCCCCTTTTTATAAATACAGTCCTTAATTTTAAAAAAATTGGGGGAATTTCCATATTTAAAAATTTTATATATTTATACAAATTAAAGGGCACCTCAAAAGCCATCTTTTCTCTAAACTGAATAAAAATTTTTTTTTTGCTAAACTTGGCCCCTTTTAGTCCTTTTTAAATATTTAAGTTTTCCGCCCCTTTGAAAACCCGCTCAAGCTCTTGGGGATTGTAATTTTTTGTGCACAGGTTTCCCCAAAAATCCGAATATTTCCCTGGGGTGGTATGAAAGGGGAAAGTAATAATGGAAGAACAATGTTCTCATCATGTGCATCTATAACCCATGATCTTATTTTCCTTTATCGCAGCTGCCTGACACAGGGTAAAACTGGAAAAGGGCTTAAGAATCTTAGTGGGTAGTGAACTTAAATGTAGCATCCAGAATATTCCGTTTTTTAAAAAAACCTTTTTAACCCCCTTAAAAAAGAGAAAAATTTTTTTTCAGTTTTTGCCACTCATTTTTTAGTGGTGCAGCTGTATGCAATTGTTTTATACTGCAAAAGTTGTACATGTAAATTACTGTGGAATTAAAAGAAATATATATTTCCATTGTGAAAAAAAGTTTTTCTTAATTTTTTTATACTGTTCACATTTTACATTAAATAACCTGTTAAATTTATTCTAAAGGTTATTATGGTCATGTGGATATCTAATATGTAGATTTCATAATTATTTCAAATATTACATTTTTTTTCCTTTTTTTTTTTTAACCGCATTGAAGGATAACCATTTTTAGACTTTATTTTTAATTAACTACTAGCTTACTCCGATGCTACCCATATTCAGTGTTCAGTATGGCGACTGCCTTAGCTGCATCAACACTGCATGAAAAACCACAATTCTAATAGAGACATACACTCACCGGCCACTTTATTGGGTTTAACCGCCCAACTCTCGTTAACACTTAATTTCAATCAGCCAATCACAGGGCGGAACTCAGTGCATTAGGCTGTAGACATGGTCAAGACAATTCCGCAGTTAAAACCGAGCATTAGTATGGGGGGGGGTGTTTGAGTGCCTTTGAACGGGGCTGGTTTTGGTGCCAGAAGGGCGGTTGAGTTTTTCGAAAACGTGATCTCCTGGGATTTTCACGCACAACCATCTCTAGGGTTTCAGAGAAGGGTCCGAAAAAAAAAAAAAAATCCAGTGAGCGGCATCTGGGGGGAAATCCCTTGTTGATGCCAGGGGTAAAAGGGGAAATGGGCAAAAGGGTTCGAGCTGATAAAGGAAAAACAGTGACTCAAATAGCCACCCGTTACAACCAAGGGGGCAGAAGGCATCTCTAAAACGCACAGGGGCGAACTTTGAGGCAGATGGGTTACAGCAGAGAAGACCACATGGGTGCCACTCCTTTCAGCTAAGAACAGGAAATGGGGCTAATTTCCCCAAGTCATCAAAATTGGCCTTTAGAAAATTTGGGAAAAAAAAAACGTTGCCTGGTCGATAGCCCTGATTTCGTGCGACATTCGGAGGGTTTGGGTCAAATTTTGGGCGAAACAACATGAAAGCATGGATCCTCCTCCCTTTTTAAAACGGTTCGGGGGGTTTGGGGGTTTTTTGTGGGGAATATTTTCTTGGCACCTTGGGGCCCCTTTGGGACCAATTGAGCATCGTTGCAAAAACCTTGGGAATCTATACCACGAAGAATTGGGCATTCTGAAGGCAAAGGGGGTCCCCCCCGTTACTGATGGTGTACCTAATAAAGTGGGGGGCCGGGGGAGTGTATTTTTTTTCAAATACAAAATAACATTTCTTCATAAACTTTGATTATCATCAGATGCCCAAAAGATATAGCTATGTAGAAAAATTCAGTTATAGTTTTAACCTCAAATGAGGTAAATTTGTGTTTCAGTCCATAAAAAAGGATCGGTTTTAGCGGGTCTGGGGGAATAGGGGACCAAGCGACCTGCAACGTTTCAGAGGACAACATCCCCTTTGTCAAGCACTATTTTTAAAATTTTAAAAAATTTTCAACTATTAGCATACTCTTGTATGCTAAAACATAATATGCCATCAGTATCACACAGGCCACTGTTAAGGCAACTCTGCTTAGAAAAACCCCCGGGGGGTGGTTTTTGTCACTCTCTGCACTGAGTTATCAGCCGCATAGGACTTTCTTTCTCACTTATAAATTTTAATCATCTAGAACTCTGTAGCCTTTTTCGCCCTTTAAAAAAACAAACAAAAAAAAAACCAAAAACACCTCTGCCACCAGTATCCCTCCAACAGGCTCCTCTAAAAATAGCAGAGCTTAAATGTCAGTCGCTGCTGTAGAACCACCCACAGGCTAACCAGGAAGGGGGAGTCTAAAGAGGCTGTGAAGAGTAAAACCAGTTATATGGGACAATCACTTTTACAGTGCGCATATATCCTTTATTAGAGGGAGAAAATTTGTCTAGAATCAATATGGGTGGTATGTAAATGGTCATTATATTGGCATTGCAAAATAAACCCAAGGAAATATTAACATGATTAGTTTAGTTTAGGAAAATTAATGGGGGCCCCGTTTTTGGGGGTTTTTTTTTAATATGAAATAATATAATACGATTTGCGATTGTTTAGCCAAAAATAAAATTGACATATAAAAATACAAATTTTATGGCACAGAGATTAAAAAATGCTTTTGTGCGAATAATGGTGCAAGAGACCATTACAGCATCCAAAATCTCTAAACAAGTACCTTTAAATTCCCTTTTGCTCAGGTCTATAAGCTAATTAGAAATTTTTCCCGTGTATGTTTACCTACATCGTAATTTTAAAATGGATTGCCTTTTAATGATGGAACTCACATAATGATGGAACACAAGTATTTCCCTTTGAATATTTCATCATGTTAAGCTTTTATCAATTTAATTAAGAAGAAACATTTTCTGAAAATGAATACAATTGTCGCTGGATTACTCATTTTAATATATTTAACAATTGTTTTATAAACTAAAGAACTTGTATAGTTAAAGGCATTTTGATTTAATGGTTGGAAGGAGAAATATTTCACAGCATGGTGAATTTCAAAATATTCTTATTCATTTTTGGCTAATTTGCAAAAATGACTTGTTTCCTATGGACGAAGATTATATGACTCTAAAATACTGTGTCAAAACCACAGCTACTCAATAGCTAAGGTTTCCTTTCTTTAGTCTACATACATATGCTATGTCTGTCCCCAATTGGAAATTTCCTTTCTAAAGTCTATGTGGCATTTATACAATTCACCATAACAAAAATAAAATTAAGTTAAAATACAGTTTAGGCATGTATTGTTTTTACGAAGTATGCTCGGGTTTACATATTGATATTGAAGAATCCAGTTGTATGGAGACTGATTTTCAGAGTTCTGCAAACACTCTTCTCTGTGAAGAAGAAGCCTATCCAAAACACACAAATTAGAATCTTTACCAAAGTGAAAAGTCACCTATTTACAGCTTCCTGAGGGTTTTTTGCCCCTCCTCAATACAGAGCAAGCTACTTGCTCGAAGGATGTCACAAGCACTGCTCAGAGGGGGAGAGAGGGTCTGGTTTTCACTGAAGAAACCAGTGGTATTGAGACTTAAGTCTTATTTTAATGGATCACGGAATGAAAATTTGTACTGCATGACAAAAATACATATTTTTCCCCAAGTTTGCAGTTCTGATCGAAGACCTCTGCTTGATCAACAATATTTATCATTTTTTTTTTTTAACAAAACAGTGACATAAGATATGTATCACATAGGATACATAAAGAACAAAAAAAAAGTTGATAGAAGAGATCAAGCCTTCTTTTAACCCCTTAAGCCCCAGGCCTGAAAAGTAGTTAATGACCAAAACATTTTTTAGTTTTTGCCTCCTTGCGTTTAAACAGTTGTAACTTTTTTATTTTTTCAATGACGCAGTTGTATGAGACCTTGTTTTATTCGAGACAAGTTGTCCTTTATGGGGAAATAGTTTAAGTTCACTTATAAATAATAATCGCAGAATTTTTTTTATTTTTTGTTTTTTTACATTTTTTTTTTTTTACACCATTCACTTTTCACACCTAATAACTTATTAGATTAATTCTACAGGTTATTATGGTCGTGTGGATACCTTATATGTGTAGGGTTTTTTGTGTGTGTAATATATGCACAATTATTTGTTATTATTTGTTTTTATTTTATTATTTATTTTTTTATTCATTTTTTTACACTTTTTTACATCCCATGAAGGGAGAACTGTTTTACATTTTTTTTTTAACACTTAGTAATGTATTCATATATGCTAATACATTATAATTTGTGTCAGTCTGACACAGGCAGTCATCAGGACAGCACACAGGATGCCCTGATCCCTGGATTATTAGGCTATGTTCACACGGTGTATTTGCAGGGCGTAATTATGCCCCGCAATTACACCGTGTGACCGGGGGCGGGAGCGGGGGACCGAGCAGGGGCCGGCACTTCGCCGGCCCATAGACTTGAATTGCTAGCGGCGCGTATTTGCGGCTAGTAATTCACATGTCAATTATCTCCCCGCCCGGCGGCTTCGCCGGGCGGGGAGAGGAGACATAATCCATAGTTCTCTATGAGACCTGTGGATTACCGTAATGAATGGGCCGTTTTCGGCCCGTAATTTGCGCACTTCGGCGCGTAATTATGGACCGAAATGCGGCCCATTTTAAGCCGTGTGAACATGGCCTTACACAGACAGCCCTGGGGCTACTCTAGGTCCCCAGGGCTGACTGTGCAGCCGTTCCCCGGGCTCTGTAGGGTAACTGGGTACACCCAACAGAGCAGGGAAACCCTTTGATTGCGCTACGGTGACAAGCTGCCACAATCAAAGGGTTAAAGCACCAGGGTGCTGAGGTTCACCCGGTGCTCACAGGAGATGCTCTGGGATCAGGGCTGTGTAGTACAGCCTAAATCTCAGAGCAGCAGACATCGGAGCTGCAAACTCCGATATCTGCAGCGATGCCAAAAACATTGCTGTAGACGAACGACCTGCGCCAGCCGACGTCAAAAGTCGGTGGGTGGTCGTTAAGGGGTTAAAGACAGCTTGTCACATTACCCGATATGGCTGTTTCAGCAAATAACTTCACAAGTGAAAAATAACATAGAACATCTTTTCTTTCCATATTTTACATGTAATGCCATTTCTCATTTGCCAATTCCATTTACCAGTGGGTGGGGGATAAGGTAAATGCTAAATGTCAAGTTGTCGATTCAATCATTCTTGTCTAGGACAAAACAAGTATGTACTGAAAAAGAAGATTCAGGAGCGCTGACTTTTCTAATGCTAGATAAAAAGTAACATGCATGATAAGGGACTGAGTGACAAAATTAATTAGTCCACCAAATCCAAAATAACTATGTCTACACAGCACAGAAATACCGTCAGTATTTTGAAACTGCCGATAATCCGATGGTACACTGTGCTGCATAGACAGCAATGGTAAAATCAGTGCTGCAGTATAAACCGTACGGGTTTTTAACCATCACATTAAAAATCTTGCGAAATACGTAACATGTTGCAAATTTCCCTGGAGTTTTGCATTTTAATGTTGGTTTCCCACACATTCAGTTGTTCGGGCCAACGGAAAAAACTAAAACCGACCAAAGACCATAATCCAGCTTAGGACAAAAAGCTTTCTGCTTTCCAGCATTTTTTTTCCTATGCTTTGTGGCCCTAGCCTAATAGAAATTGAATTGTCGCTAAATTAAAGTAATAAAAGCACTTTAACAAATTATTTCAAATAAAAAATAAAATTTTGCTAAAATTGTATTGAATGACAGCGGCACATAGAAAAAGAAAAGACCATGAAATGTGGAACGGGACTATCCCTATAGGAAGAGTGTTCTCATGTGTCCTAATAGGGGGATCTGATTGTTATTATTGTTGGGAAATTTCCCCCCTGGATTAAAAGATTCAAAAGGAGAGTATATTTGTAGTTTTGTATCTGATGGCAAGGCCTAAGCCACCATCTCATGCAAGACCAGAAGGGGGTGCAAGGCTGTATGGAATGGGCTCATGACCTAATCCTGCTCCACAGAATGCAGAGAATGCAGATGCTGCTTAATTCAGAGGGCCCCCTCCCTTCAGCTGCGGAAAAAAGCCAACTCCAACCCCAATTTTTTTTTTAAACTTGTTAGTCTACTTCAATTAACCTTGCACCTGGTGGTGACCTCCCCATGCAACGCAATCGCAGGTGGCAGACTGAAAGTCATGGCATTGGGCCCTTTAATGAAGGCCTGCTTTTTGGCTTTTTAAAGGGGTTTTTGGGTCCTTTTACAAAACCTTTTTTCCTTAAAAAGGACAAGATCAAAAAAATTTTCAATATAGGAAAAATATTTTATAGTTAAACACACCACTATGTTTTTTTGTTTTTTTTTGTTATATTCTAAAATGCTTAAATCGGTATTGCCGAGTCAGTAAAAGGCCAATCTATTGATCTAAAAAATTTTTTATCATACAAATAGAAAACAAAAAAAAGAAAAAAAATGACCAGTGCCACAATAACAGTTTTTGGTGGCTTTGCTGCCCCAAAAACTGGAATTAAAAGTAATCAAAATGTTGCAAAATAAGACCTCACAAAGGTCCATAGATATGAAAAATAGAAAAAAGTTTTAGACTATGTCAATTCACAGCAAATACAACAACATTCATTGGCATCATAATAACCTACAGAATAAAGATACCATATAAAAGTTATACTGAACCATCAACAACAATAAAATGAAACTCCAAAGTAGATGATGCAATTTTTTTTTTATTTTTTAATTCCACCCAGTTGAGGAGGCTACAGCCACAAGCACCAGGTCAGGGCAGCCGACATTTGATTTTGGGGGGAAACCCAAAAAACCCTTTTCTTGTATCATATTTGTAATTTTTTTATTACATTGAAAGAATGGGAAGATACAGCCCTCCAAAGAATCTGTGTTGTATTACAGCTCCAAAACTCAGGCAGGTGAAATTTAACTTGGTTTCAGAGCCCTTAAAAAACATGTTTTAGGTTAAATCTTCTATGTATCTTTTATTACTAATAAAGGAAAACAGAAAAGACATAGGGTGCTTTTCACACGGGGCATTTTTTGGGGGATATTTTTTTGAAATGCACAGTTTAAATTTTGGCATTTCTGGAAAAAAAAATGCACAAAAAAGCATAAAAAACGCATCAAAAAAGGACCCATACATTTGTGTAAATAATGTCTCAACAGTGTCGAAAACATCTTAATTAAATCATATTATTGGAGTCTGTGCAATAAAATCACCTGACAGAAACCAATTGTGAGCTTTCCCGCATTTCACAGCTTTTGGTGCTTATTTACTGCTCCATTAATTTCATTGATTAGTAAAAAATCCAGCTGACATAAAAAACCTCTCTGTAAATATATGTAAAGACCTATATGTGTAGTTAAAAGGTTCTTCCACTGTTTTGATGCATTGATCCAGACTCCTTGCACTTAAAGAAAATTTTAAAAAGAACAACCAAAAGCAGAGGGGATGAAACAATAAATGTTGTGAAATTTAAATGGACTTGAAAAACTGTGTCAACTTCAATCACATTTGACCCCTTAATGCACCATGGTGTATCTGTATATCATGGCATGCACAGAAGATAGTACTTGACTGCTGAGCCCTCCAATCCTGGCATCTATGGTGTTTACAGTGGGAAGGGATCCTTTTTATTGTATCCTCCATGTGGGTGATAATGGGGTGCGGGGGAGTTACCCCTTCCCTGGGTTTTCTTAAGCATCTGCTATAAGGCTGTAGTTTAATGTAATACAGAGAATATTCATTTGAAAAACAAAAGACTTTAAAACGAGTCCCCCCCTTTCCCCTAAGCAAAATTCATAATGCAAAAAAGAAAACATGCCATATTTATTCTGTGGATCTATAAAATACCATGGTTACCAAATTTTTTTTTTTTTCATTTTGCTTTTCAATTTTTATAAAAATAAAAAAAACTATACCCTTAGAAAACGGTGTTACAAAGTAAGACCAGTAACTTTTTTATTTGTAGGTCATTTGAGCTGTGTGATTTTTTTTTTTTTTTTTGTGAGGTAGGGGATAGTTTTTATTGGTACCAACTTGAAGGGTACGCAATTTATTGATAACTTTTTTTCCATTAACCCCCCTCCTTCCCAAACAACTCTGGCGTTCACCAAGATGATATTGTACTAAACCAGACTTTGACGGAGTTAATTTTTTGCGGTCTTTTTTATCTTTTAATTGATAAATGGGAAAAGAGGGTTGTTTTACTCTGACCATTATTGTTTATTTTTAACCTTTTTTCATTTCTTTATTTTTTTATTTAGTCCTCCTAGAACTCAAATACGTAATGTTCTTTGTACTTAAATCCGTATAAAAATTTGTAACAAAAATGCTTGTCAAAAATAAACCAAAGATATTAGAATTAAAAATTGTGCATTTCTTCCATGAAATACTTAGTTCTCTGCAAAATTTTACACCATGTGAACATAGCCTTATGTAACCTCTCTTAGAATAACTGTAACCAATACATTAGGGGTACATCTCTAATCTCATGTACACACATAAAACAAGAAGTCAAAAAAAACTTAAGGTAATTTGGTCTTTTAAGTTAGAGAACAGACCTAGAGAGTCTATCCATGGTCCCCAGATTGCATCAAATTTATGCAAAACATTGCTCTTACGAAATAACCCTTTTCCAACATTTTATACTTGTCGTATTCAGGAAGGGATTCCTGAAAATTTCCACATAATTACATTAAGGTGATTGTGGAAACTCAAAAATAGAACCTAGCACTACACTATCGCTGGTGTCCTACACCTATCAGCCAGGACCCGAGTTTACTCCAGTTGCTACAAATTAAGATGCTGAGGTCAATTGAGACAGCACATCTAAGGGAAAGACAGAGGGAAGGAGCACCCTCTGTCTCCATCTGCAACACACTGCACAATTGCAGGGTGGAGATGGCTGCTAAAACCACCTAGAAGCCCAACAAATACTTACAGGTTGTTTGCAACGCCAGCACGGCCTGGAACAGTGATCTACAAGTGTAGAATGCACAGCAGTACAACCCATAAGTATTTGCTATGTATTATACCAGGTATCAAGTGATATTGAGTCAATTAAAAAAAAAAAATACACACACCACAAAACAAAACATGCACACCCCGTTTTTCAATTGCAAAAGTCAAGCACATAAAAAGTTGACAATTTTAGCTAGAAATCTATCATGTTGTTCAACCCAAATGATGAACGCCAAAAATAATAAGAATTAGTAGAAATTAAATTTTTGGCCATTCTGCTGCCATAAAGCATATTAATGAAAATGTTAGTAAGTCCCGTGAAAAAAAAAGCCTGTTCACAGCTCTGTGTATAAAAAATAAAAGGGTGTTAGGGCTATCAGAATATAGCAATGCATTAAAATTATTTTGCACACATATATTATATAGTGCTACAATACAAAAAAAAAAAAAATTATAAAAGGCACCACCATAATTGTATTGACCCAGAGAAAAACGAACATGTAATTTATACTGCATAGTGAACAATAAAAAGCACTACCAGGATTGCTGTATTTTCTTTAGCATGACTCCCAAAAATGGTTTGAAAAAAAGTCATGAATCCCCCAAAACGGTACCAATCAAAATATCACTCATTCCACAAAATACAAGGCCCTACAAAGCTCTGTATAGAGAAAAAAAAAAAAAAAAAGTTATGGCTCTTGCAAAAAAATTAGATTTTCATTGTGTAAAAATAATTAAAAATATAAATTTGGTATTACTGTAATCATATAAACCTGCCGAGTAAAGTTAACATGTCTATACTGCTCAGTGATGGCTGTAACAAAAAAAAAACCGCTGGGAGGATTGCTGTGTTTTGTTCATCCCGCCTCCCAAAATGCTTGATAAAAAGTGTTCAAAGAGCTCAATGAACCACAAACTGGTACCAATGAAAACATTAACTCATCCCTCAAAACACAAGCCCTTAGTCAACTTTGTATACAAAAGACCCAAGAAGTTACAGATCTCAGAATATGGCAACATAAAACAATTGTTTACAAAAGAATGTACATTGTGTAAAAATAGTAAAAATTATATATTGTACTGACCCGCATAGTAAATTTATCATGTCATTTATACTTTATACCAATTATGGGCTGAATCCGTCCCAGTAACTACGGTAATGCACAGTTCTCATAGAGAACTATGCATTCCGTCTCCTCTCCCTGCTCGGCGAATACGCCGAGGGGGGCGATAATTGACAGGTCACTTTCTAGCGGCGTATACGCGCCGCTCGCAATGACTGTCTATGGGCCGGCGAAGTGCCGGCCCCCCGCTCGCTCCCCCGCTCCCGCCCCCGGCCACACGGCGTAATTGCGGGGCGGAATTACGCCCCGCAGTTAAGCCGTGTGAACATAGCCTTAGAATTTTTTCACACAGTGTCTTTTTGGTGATTTTTTTTTTTTTTCAGAAATGCCCAGCAATAAAGCTAGTTTTATGCTGTGCATGTCTGCAAAAAACAAACAAAAAAAACACTGTGTGAAAGCACCCATACACATAAATAAGACTTTAATACTAAAGATAATTTGGTTCCTTAATAAGATAGTGGAGGTTAGACCAAAAGAGAAGCTATGGGTCCCAGATGGTTTCAAGTTTAAGCATCCCATTTCTCTTAGGATATGTTCACACAGAGTATTTTGGAGTGTACTGTGTGCGCTGCTATACACCTGTTGCTTCAGAAGTACGTGCTGGCTTCTGAAGTGCTTCCACTGACATTCACTTTCCCCGACGCATCAACGCCGGGAACAAGCGACATGTTACTTCTTTCTCTTGGTATGTATTCTATGCCGGGGAAGACGGCAGGTAATCGTAGTTCTGTATTTGCGGTGCATAATTTGGTCGTTTTGCATCAAAATTATGCGCAGAATTATGCCCCCAAATATGCAATGTGAACATACCCTTACAATATAACCCTTTTCCAATATCCAAAATATTATTCCACTTGTTTATTCTTTATCTGTAGGCAAGAGACACTATAACCAATGAAAAACAATGCTCGAGCAAATAGCATAATGGAAATCCCAAGTGACAGTGGTGATCCCAAAGTCAGGGTTTAATTTAATTCACTTCAGGGGGTATAGTGTTTAATTGTGGGGGTACATTATGAAAACTAAATTCTTGGGGAGTCACAGTGTGTATTATACTGTTTAGTCGTATTATGTGCTAACTATGACTTACATAGAGGTACTGGTAAATGTTCATGGTAGGGGGGCATTCAAAAGTTTACTATGGGAACCAGCATTTTCTAGTTGTGTCCCCGATAGTAACATTGAATGATCAGTTTAGTCATAGGCTATGTTCACACGGCTTAATTGCGGGGCGTAATTACGTCCCGCAATTACGCCGTGTGGACGGGGGCGGGAGCGGGGGAGTGAGCGGGGGGCCGGTACGTCGCCGGTCCAGTGACTTGTATTTCCAGCGGCGCGTATACGCCGCTGGTAATTAAACTTCCTTACCCCCGCCCGGCGGATTCCCGGGCTGAGAGGAACGTAATCCATATTTCTCTATAGAAATTGGTTTTACCGTAATAAAGGGGGCCGTTTTCAGCCCGTATTTGCGAATTTCACGCGTAATTACGGACTAAATATGGCCCATTTTAAGCCGAGTGAACATGGCCATAGAGTTTCAGGAGAAATAACCCATACAGGGTTCCAAGAAAAGCTGCTCCAGGAGATTTCTTTTATGGGAAATAAAAAAATTGAATAAACTAGACAGGTCAGGAAGGAGAGCCAAGTAGCGCTGTGTCCTCAAAATTTTAATACAAGGGTTTAGCACTACGGTAGGGTGTTATTACGGGTTATATTTTTCAAATAGTGAAAAGAGGATCTTGTCCCCTGACAAGAAAAAGTGAGTTTACTTCAGTCCTTTGATGGTGATTATGTTTTTTTGTTTTAGTTAGACACAGACTTTTTTGGACGGGACAAACTGATACCCCAAAATTGACCCATTCAACAGCTACTGTACATGCCTCTTGCTTTTTACCTTTTTGTCTCTGCCTTTCTCAATGAAAATCTCCCTATTCTCAGGGGACCACCATGCCCAGGGGCTAGCTGAGGGATTGCCCTGCTCCCCTGTGGGCTAGTTGTAGCCTAGGCACAAGTTTTAAAAAGAAAGAGATAGCAACACTATAGTAAAAGTTAAAAAATAGGGCTTGTCTGTGTCTATTTAAGCATGCAGAAAATTAAGTTCAGGCAAAAACAGAAAATAAATCTGACTTGACTAAGTGCAAATAATAAAAGTAATTTTACCAGGGCTACACTATGTGACACAATGATATCATTCATTATATTTAGAGAGGGGCAATTGATTCAAACAAGGGGAAAATTCGTTAAGAATTTCGGAAAACTTCAGTTTGAACGAAGTCGAAGTTTGGGGTACTTGGGGAACGAAAATGTGCTTTTCATTGATAAAATGGCTGCGGCACATGGCGTTACATGGGGAAAAAAGAACTCTGGGAGGAAAAAGGCATAGCCTGCATACATGTGCAGAGATGAAACCCCAATCAGAGACCGGCGGGATTTGTGACATCACCGCACTTAAATTCCGGGCGCAACGGGGGGAGCTCCACCTCTCCTGTATGATCAGGGAAGGTGCTGCTGCGGCTGAGGGCCCCCCCTTACGAAAACTGATTTTTATACAGCAATTTTTGTGGGGTGTCTAGCTGTTCAAGACTTGCTTTCTTAACTTCTATTTTTAACTTTTTTTTTTGGGTATTGGATTGAAACATTGCGTCCACTGCAGCTGCATATACTTTAAATCCTATCTGCCACGCACATTAAAACCCAAGGGGGGAATCTAAGCCAGTTCCTTTGTATTCTTTTATAGAAACAGGTTTTTTAAAATACAAATACCCTTTTTTTTGGCTGCTCAATTCTTTGGCGCAATTTACATCCCAGGGTTAATTAAGCGTTGTTTTTCAGCTGTGGTGACCCCAAAAGAAACCGTCTTTTTCACCCCAAAAATACATTTTTCCTGTAGCCTAATTCACAAGAAAAGGGTTTAATTACAATTTTTTTTCCTTTTGTGTAGCGAAAAAAAACCCGCATTGTAACACGATACAAAGCTGAAATTTTTGGGGGGCTCAATTTTTTGGGCGCAATTTACATCCAGGGGTTTAATTAAGCGTTTTTTTTTCAGCTTGGTGAACCCCAAGAAACCGTCATTTTCACTGCCAAAATATATACATTTCTCCCTGTCCAAAATTCCAAAAAAAGGGTTTAAATTACAATTTTATCTTTTGTTGTGTAGGTAAAAACAGGGCATTGTAACACGTACAAAGCTAGTATTTTTGGGGTGGCTCTTTTCTTTTGGCAATTTAATCCAGGGGTTAATTTTAAGCTTTGTTTTTCAGCTGTGGTGACCCCCAAAAAACTGTCATTTTCACCCCCAAAAAATAAAACTTTTTTCCCCGTAGCCTAATTCACAAGAAAAGGGGTTAATTAAAATTTTTATTCTTTTGTTGTGTAGCAAAAAAAACCCCGGCCCATTTTTAAACCCTACAAACGGGGTAGTTTGTGGGCTCAATTCTTTGGCGCAATATACACCAGGGTTAGTTAAGCTTATTTTTCAGCTGTGGGACTCCAAGAAATGAAATTTTTTAAACCGCCAAAATAATAATTTTTCCTGTAGCCAAATTTCCAAGCAAAGGTTAATTACAATTTTATTTTGTTGTGTAGCGTCAAAAACACCGCATTGTAACACGCTACAAAGCTAATAGTTTGGGGTGGTTCAATTCTTTGCGAAATTTTACATCCAGGAGTTAAATTTAAAGCTTGTTTTTTTCGCTGGGGTGACTCCAAGAAACCGGTCATTTTCACCGCCAAATATATACATTTTTCCTGTACCTAATTCACAAGAAAAAGGTTAATTACAATTTTGTCTCTTTTGTGTAGCGGGGAGGAAAAAAAAAAACAGGGCATTGTAACCGCTACAAAGCTAGTAGTTTGTGGTGGCTCAATTCTTTGGCGCAATTTACATCCAGGGGTTAAGCGTTGTTTTTCAGCTGTGGTGCTCCAAGAAACCGTCTTTTCACCGCCAAAATATATACATTTTTCCTGTAGCCAAATTTCAAAAGAAAGTTAATTAAAATTTTATCTCTTTTTTGGTACGTAAAAAACACGCCATTGAACACCTATAAAGCTAGTCATTTGTGGTGGCCAAATTTTCTTTGGCGCAATTTACATCCGGGGGGTTAAAAGGGTTTTTTTCAGCTGTGGTGACCCCAAAAACCGTCTTTTCACCGCCAAAATATATACATTTTTCCTTACCAAATTTCACAAGCAAATTTAATTTTTAAAATTTTATCTCTTGTTGTTAGCGAAAAAAAAACACGCCATTGAAAACACCACAAAGCTATAGTTTGTGGTGGCTCAATTCTTTGGTGCAATTACTAAAAGGGTTAACTAATATTTTTCTGCAGTTGCATCAGAAAAAGAAACTTTTTTTTTCACCCCCACGAAAAAATTTCTGACAAAATATCCGAAGGTTAATTAAGCCTTTACATTCAGAAATAAAAGGGGAAGGAGGGGGGGGGCCCCGGTTTTGGGGGTAAAAAGGGGGAAAAACGAAAAAAAGGGGAAAAAAACAAAAAGGGGGGTAGGGGGGGGGGGTGGAAGGGGAGGGGAAGGAGAAGGGGGGGGTTAAACCCCAACAAAAGGAAAAAGAAAAAAGCCGAAACTCAGACACAACCTAAGTTGGGTGGCCCGGGAGGGGTCAGCGGCCCCCCACCTGTCCTCACCCGCCTCTGTCCCACCCGTTCCCTCAGCCCGAGATCTACTTGGGGTCTGGGGTCAGGGCCCCTATATAGCGAGGAAACAAATTTTAGGAGGGGCAGTCAGCAAATACTTGGCACGAAGAAATGGGGCCCTATCCCCTGCTTTTACAGTAGGCGGGGAAAATATAGATGTTTAAGGGGGGCATGGGAGGGCAGTTGTGAGGGTCAGCCCCCATACCAAGACCGGTATGAGGACAGCATGACGATGAAACCAAAAGATGATGATGTGCCGACCCCACTTGGGGCCGGGTGAAGAAAGGGCTTCATCATCATCAGGAGAAGAGGGGGTCAGCTTTCCCCGTCGGGAGCGGCGCAGCCCCAAATGGGGTTTGTGGCGTAAGTCACAGGGTAGCAGCAGTACGAGGTCGGGAGCCAACGGGGCCCCGGGGAGAAAACCCGCTTCGCAGGGCCAAGAAAGTAGCGACACAGGGGGGTCACGAGGCAAACGGCGATAGTATTTATCGTGCGGAAACGTTGGCGGTAAAAAAACCGATATCGCGGTTGGCAGTTCTTTGCTAAGACACGGGGAGGAGCCGAATATGGGTTAGTAGAAAACTGTGGGGAGAAAGTAAGCTGGCCGGGGCTAAAATTTGGGACAACGGCCCCGCCAACAAGCAGCGTCACCCTCCGGGGGCCTGGGAGAAACGGGCCAGATTGGGGTCCTCCTGCCCCACAGCACAGCGCGGGCCCGTGGCACGCAGCCATTCAGCCAGTCAAGGCTCCACCACCTCTGTAAAGGAGCTGTTTCTCTTTGACTCATCTCCCGGTCCCGATGCTCCTCTCCTCGGACCCATGGGGCCCCACAGTCCTTCAGCGAGGCGTTGCAAAAGACAACAGTTTGCGTCCCAACATCCTAAGGTGCACAGCTGACCCTGCTCCCGTCAAAGTGTTGGAATGCAGTCCCTCACTTTCCAAATGGTGGACTTGCACCGTTCAGGAAAATAATGGCTTGTGCCGACAGAGATGGGGAGTTCCAAGCCCTACATTTCTCTTTTCCAAAAAGGCAGTACCACACTTCATAAAACATATGTAGAACAGAAAGTGGCAGCCGGTCCTTGAGCTTGATCGGTTTGTTCCAAGGTGGACGGCAGCAGCGGACGTCCTGGAGCTGTAACTACGGTCAGGGCCAGTACATGCCTTTACGGCCCACAGGGTGGAATGATGCTTCCAGCCCAGGCCACACCGACTACTTGGACAGGAGACGAGCACACTTTCTCCTCCACTTTTAAACTGTGGCTCACCTTCGCCAAATGTCCGCCTCCTCCTCCCTCCACCAACCACCACCATCCTCAGCCTCCACAGATACTGCTCCATCATACCACATGTATAGGGCCACAGCGTGTCACGCAGTTCTAACACCTGGGCTTTTCCACTCGCGAACGAAGTCAACAGGGAGAAACCTGCTTCCGCATCATGCAGCTAGAAATCGATGTGTGGCTTTCTCCGCGCCAACTGCAAATCGGAAACATGGTGACAGACAATGGGAGAAACAGGTGTCCGCGCTGCTCCGAGGAGGATGGTCCATAAGCGCCTGCATGGCGCTATCGGTTCAATCTAGGTTGTGAAAAGGTTCCTGAAGTCCTCCACAGATCTTCAGAAATTCGAAAATGCAGGAAACTGGTGCATGCAACTTATCCATTCGGGGGTACAAAGCCAGGAACACCCTCTTGAGTGCAGCGGCAAAACGGCCTCCCCCAACACACTCTGATATGCGAATGTTTCCACCCGTTTGAATTCCAGCCTCCACATGTTGGACCGACTGTATGAACAGCGAAAATGGCCATTAACGATTTATTTGATGACACAGCAGGCCAAAGGAGTCAATCCTACCCCAGTTAACTTTAGAAGATGTCTCAAAGCCAGTGGCAACTCATACGAGAACCTGACCGTTTCAACTCAGCACACAGGCTATTCGAGGAGGAGACACTCGATCATTACATTTACCAGTCGCCACAAGACTACGGATGAATAACGTCATTACCACCTGCTTCAGGTCCTGAACAGATTGCTTGAAAAAAATCACGTCTGGCAGGAGGGACTGGAGACGATTGACGACATACATCTTCATGGCAGCCCACAAGAAGAACCCGCTGGGGACTGAGAAATGTGAGGAGGAGAGGACATTGAGCAGAAGCATTGTCTGGTGAAAGGAGTGAATTTTCTCACCCAGGTGACAACTACAGAGGACAGGAGAGCAGAGCAGCTGGAGAGGTAGATGGAAGACGAGGAAGACACGAGGCAATGACCCAAGCAAGCACCGTGACAAGTTATATAGTCTGGAGACACTGGAAGGACAGGGAGACCCCTCGACAGACAGTCACATTGTGGCAAGATGGCCCGCTATGACATGCTGATTTAGCACTGGCTAGTGACATCCGACATAGTCAGCACACCGGCCAGAGGGATGCACTTCTGTCTCTACCACCACTATTGGACACTCGCTAACAGTCCAAAACACTGAGCCTTTTCACTCACCAGCTATTGAAGGGAGGACAACTAACCTTTAAATACTATAAGGGAAATCCTCCGTACAGTCAACATTGGCTGTCTGCCTAGGTGCGGTCATCTGTCCCTACACTGACACAGGTATGACCGGGGGGTTTCTCAGCGCTCACGTACTACTGCCGCGGCTGCTGGAAAGTGGGGGGGGTAGGAGCAGTAACCACTCCATCAGCAACACCTAATCTGGAGTCAACTGAATGAATACAGACTTCCCTATCACCCGCCTAGTTAGAGGAGAGGTAGTCGCAAGCACAAGCAGCCAAGACTGGAGCAAGTCCCTTACAAACCAAACAGAGTCGGTACACTACTAATGACTCAGACACTCTGCACCACAAACACACAGGAAGAACCCGCTGGACTACTGGGCAGCCAAACGCATGACATGGCCGAGTTTTGACAGTGAGAAGCTGTCCTGCACACGGCCAGTAGTGTGCATCACAGAGCAGGTATTCATAGTGCGGCGGGAGACCCACATCGTTAACCCTACAACACACAAAACATAACAAAAGAAGAACCACTGCTTAGTCCAAACGGAAAATGGGAAACGACATGACCTTTAGCAAGATGACACATCAGGCTACGGATCGGCCAGGATTTCAACTCACACTACACAATCTGCCTTAGGCGTCAGTCGGAGGTTCAAACTACCAGACACATCCCGAGCACACACATTCATGCGGAATTGCCGCCCACCCGCCAGACATGCCACACACTCTTCTCTCACAGTTCTCCATCTGCTACCACACCATCCTTACCAATAGACACTGGTATTGCCTCCCACACCAACACTCAGAACATTGTGAGCCACTCTAATACCCTCATGCTGCTGCTGCGTTGCTTGAGGTGCCTGTTACACACACCCACTGTGTCACTGTTCCACTCTCTCTGACACATTACATCTTGACTCACTCACTGCCGACCGTCACCACACAAATCTCCGAGTCATTGTGTCCACTCACATGACCTCATATACTGCTGAACTCAAGCATATGAGCTGCTGCCTAGTGACTCTCCACACTGAGGTCATTATGTGCCACTGTTCAGACACCTCATGCTTCTAGACTGTTGGCTGCCTGCACGTCTCACCACACTCTAATCTGATCCAACTAATAGATCTCAGACACCTGATCATCTCTTCAGCTACATTTTTTTCTCCAGCTTTACATCTGGCACACCTTATCAGGCTACATACCTCTTGACAGCTATCTGTTTTATTTCAGGTCAGATTTTGCCTCTTTACAGCGCGTAGTGTTGAGACACAACATCACACGTCTTATGGCGACACTAATCATCGCGACTATATTCGAAGTCGACTCGTCGATAGTCGGCCACCATCGATAATGTTTTTCGAGACTAGTCGACCTATCACCGACGACCATTAAAGTCTATGGGAGAGCAACACACCTCCATTCTACACCCAAACAGGTCTGGCAGCACTAGCTTGAACAACTTTCTACTACACCACAACAGAAAATGGATAACTGCTACATCTTAGAGGCCGCAACATCACTCATGGCTCTAGTAACCAGGCCACAGAAAACTAGTCACATGCTAATTCAACTCATCCCTGTCCTGTACCACAGCACTGACACCTCTATAATACCTTCACTCCATCTAAAGAACTGACCAGCAAGCGCAGTATGAAAATGAACCCATCATTACACTACGTGAACCTGGACACATTAAAATATCCCTGTCCGGCTCCGTACACAGCGTTGAGCCCCAAACCTGCATTGACCCCCACATTTTAGAAAGTGCGGAAAAAGGAGTCTCTTCAACACCATTTCTTAGTTGAACTGGACATTGAATATCCCTGTCACTGGAACGCAGCGTGAGCCCCCAAACCTGCATGACCCCCACATTTAAAAAGTCCCAGAAAAAAGGAGTCTTTCAACCACCAATCTTTAGTTTCACTGGACATTGACCTATACCTTCCCTGGGCCACAGCATGAGCCCACCAAAAACCATGCATGACACCCACATTTAAAGTCCGGAAAATGGAGTCTTTCAACCACCATTTAGTTTCACTGGACATTTGACTATACCTGTCCTGTGGCCTCAGCATAAGCCCCAAAACCTGCATGACCACCCCATTTAAAAGTGGCCGAAAAAGGAGTCCTTTCACATCACATTTTAGTTCACTGGACATTACTATACTGTCCTGGGCCCACAGCATGACCCAGGCTGGAGAGTTACAGTGGTGCGGTGAGAGCCCAGCTGGCGTCCGTCATCTATTAACACGCAGGTAAAAATGCCCTGATTGACGCAGCAACGAAAACTGTCATCTGAAGCAGAGTGCGGAAGCGGAAGTGTGAGAACTTCCAGCCTTCTCATACAACAGTCAATACCTGGTAGCGCTTGCCCCTCCGTATGATGTGGACCAATTTGAGTCTTCACTGGAAAATAGCTGGTGGTTAACCGCTCCTGTTACACCCAGTGCCCTTATCTTGGCATTCTTTTTCTCATTTTACTCAATGCGGGCTGGAGGAAATGGCTCTGAACTTTTGTCTCTCTGTCGTGCCTCCATACTCCATGTCCTCTGAATAACCCTACAATCAGGATCAAGTTTCCTGTACCTCCTTGTACAATTCAGAGGAATTTTTTTAACAGCTATTTTAGTACTGCAAGTTTTTTAGTAGTTTTAATTCTAGAAACACATTTTTAAAATAGGATGGAATCCCCACCGATGTCTTTGTTTCTCTTTTTTCATTGTATTAAATGGGTTGTCTTAATACAGGGATTGATAGCTATGTTAAAGATCTTGCAAAAACAAGTCATTTTGCAATATGTGGTCCATTAACAGTGTCCCTACCTATTCCTGTTTCTGACAGGCACCATCACCCTTGATCCACCTTGTACCAGTGTGAATAACAAATCTGTTAGAAACAACATTTTTTAAATAGGACCTGTGTATAGCTGCAATGTCAAGCAAAATGCCCCCAAAAATTCAAAAGCATACCCTTGAGCCGCTTAGGACAATTGTGAAAACAAAATGTCTGTTAGAAAACAACATTTTTTAGTAATAGACCTGTAGTATAGCTGCATGTCACAGCAAAATGCACCAAAAATTCAAAGCATGACCATGAGCCACTTTTAGACAATTGGTGAAGAACAAATGTCTATTAGAACAACATTTTTTAGAAAAGTACCTGTAGTATATGCTGCATTTCAAAGCAAAATGGCCCTACCCTTCACTAACAATATACATAAGCATGACACCACATGAGCCCACTTTGGCGTCAATTGTGAAGAACTATTTCTGTTAGAAACAACATTTTTTTTCACAATAGTGACCTGTAGTATGCTGCATTTCAAAGCAGCATGACCAAAAAAAATAGAAAAATGACTTCTTAGCCACTGTTTAAAAAGTTGTGTGGGAGAATGCCACTTAGAAGCCACCATTCTCTGTTCCAAAGGACCATGATTATGCTGTATCTCACAGCAACATGACCTCCAAAACTATTGAAAATGCGAAAACCTTCTGTAAGATACATAGTGAGTAAATGGGAATACATGTTTGTCATGAACCTTCTGTCTTTTACAGTCTCCTCACAGCAAAACCAGCAAAATGAACTGTTGGGGAAAAGAGAATAACAATAGGGCAGTAAGAAATGATCATTTTAAAAAAACGATTTCAAGAGGACAATTTCTGTTAGAAAAGGAATGTGAAGTAAGAGCCGGCAACTAATCTGTGACCTCGGCAATTGGGGGCCACAACATCAAGATCCATGCCGATTCATCTTGGATGAAAGTCAATACGATCCACATTATCTGTGGAAAGCCGGTGCGTTTGTCTGTAATGACCCTCCCCACTTGTGCTGAAGGTCCGCTCAGATATGACGCTGGCGACTGGGCAGGACAACACCTACTATGAACGTCGACTAGCCAGCTCGGCCCATCTCGTCCACTTTTGGATACCCAGATTCACTTGGTCGCGGACACCCACAGCAAAAACATCGGTGTTGAGACGCCAGACAAGTCGAGCACACCATGATCTTAAGCTGATCTCTGTGTGATGGTTGGTGCCTCGTTGCATGCATGTGAGGTGGTCTAAACAAACAGATTGCCCAGAGGTCACCCATTAGGCTTCTGCAAACCACCCCTTTCCCTGCTGCTGCAGCTACGCACCTACTTGGCACTCTACCTAGAGAGAACTAGTACCCGTCACGCTGATGTTGTTCCACGGTGACATTTGGGAACGTGAATCATACGCAACCACTGTTCTCACCATACGCATCAACTCAGCAGGGATCTGCCATTTCACGTGCATTTTACCTCTCTATATTAGGGTCTGAGGCGGAAAGGAACGTGCTAGGATTACACGCTATTCTATGCAACGGGGATCCAGTGAGGCGCGTGGCCACACCCACTCAACTGTTTGTTTATCCTTCGCGATGCGGCCTTTAATTCTCAGACTGCGACGGATCATGTTGGAGGAAAATGGAGCATCCAAGCACCTCATGTAGAGATGGATATTACCTGATTTCCCATCCTCGGGTCGAGGCAGGCACTAGCCAACTGTCTTCCTCATCATCCCTCCTCCGCCTCAATTTCCGCGCCAACCTCTTTCCAAGGCAGGGACGACGTGTAACATCGGTGTCTAGGAATACCTCCTCCTCTGCCACGCACAGCTTCAACACAGCCTGACGTGCCTGAGGAAGATGATTCACGCAGGAGCTGAAGCGCCACCTTCCCAGCTCAGGACCCCAGAAGCACTGCCACAATGAAAGACCGCGATTAAATTGTGAACAAAACCTGTCGGGCCTATTTTGGATTGAGGGATCCGGAAAGGCTCCGTGTCCGTCCTCTGTGTCCTTAACCTCCCGACCCTCTCGTCGCTGGCGGACTGTTGTTTCAGAGTGTCCAACGATCGTTCCAGAACTACGCTCGACCGACAATGCCCATAGCTGACAAGGGCATTGTCACGCACATAGACCATTTTGGAGGCTATCTTCAAAACTGACAAGGGATGGTGCAAAGCTCTTTCGAACCTGCCATCCACTCTCGTGGTTCAACACCCCGAGGTCCGTACCGCTGCTTGTCAGGCCATGTGTCACTTCGTACTTCGTAATGGCTTTGCGCAGCTGCCACAATCACTGGAGCATGATGGAAGGTTTAGAATTCCAGCGTGTTGCCCACGTCAACAATGAGACGGTTGACGGGAGGCCGAGCTGACTGCTCGCAACGGCAGCCAGGCTGGACGAAAAGCTAGGGTGTCGAACACGTGCGGAGTGCGAAACGTCTAGAACCTCGAGTCTTACTATCAGCATCGCAGTCAGACCCTGTTAGCTGCTTAAGAAATTTCTTGACGACAAAGGGTGTTCATGACATGTGTCCAGGCACTGGAATGTTTCTCAGCCTACCGATCTAAAGGGGCTGGCTAGTCAGATTTCGCCAGTTATCGCACACCAAGCCTTGCCCTGCACAAAGGTCTTGTCACCCAGCCCACGCATCGGTACACACTCTCTCCAACGAACACGACTTTAGAGACCGGCTCTACAGCTCCTGAACCTGTGTGTGGATGTCTCCAAGGCCTAGAATTAATTTCAACACTGCCTGGTGTCTCTGGCATGTGATGCACCAGAGGAACCTTGGGGGAAAGAGCCCTGACCATCCCTGCGTTTTGAAGAGCGTGCGCCGGAGCTGAGAGCACACCGTCACCCCCAAGACATCCACCCAGCTCACCCAGTGACTGTCACAGAGATATAGCGGCCTGTGGCCGTGCTTACTAGTCCATGTGTCAGGTGGTGAGATGGACTTTCCCGGACACAGATGCAGACAACGCGCTTGAAAATTTTAATGACACGTGGCTGCCAGGGCAGGGACGGCTTTTTAAGCAAAGAAATGCTGCTCGGACTCTGGTAATTGGGGCAGGCGAGGCCATGACGTGCGGAACCCATCTGTAGTCCACCAGACGGAAAAGACAACATTTCTAAGGCCAAAAGCCTGGCAATGCGACATTCAGCTTTTGGCTTTGGGAATGGTTTGGGGTTAAAGTGTTTTCTTCATGCTCCCAAACCTGGAAGACAGAAGGGCTGGCTGCTAGACTGGCCGCTGTACGGTCGTGCAGAGTTGTCAAACTGTGGAAGGAGAAGGGGTAGAATGGACTCTGAGGTGGTTGCTGGTGGTACTTGGGCGACGGAGGAGCTGAAGCTGAGGCTGATCCCGATCATGATCAAGTCTGAGAGACATGGGCAGCCTGAGGAACGGCTTGGTGGTGGCAGAGGAGGAGGAGGTGCGGAGACAGAGGTGGACAGTGGTTGGAGGCCCGAGTCGTCTGTGGCCTTTTTGGCTCACAGGTGTTCCCTCCATTTCAACTCAGCCATTCGCTTGCATGTGGACTAGACATGTTGGTGTGGATAAACCACCCCTATTTCATAAGGATCTTGCCTCTACCTACGCGTATACGGCAAAGGCGGCATATACATTGCTGGGTGAATCATGAGGCTTTCTCAATAGAAGGTGCCCAGGCTGAGAGGTCCTGGACCTTTTTGACGGCGAAAAGCGAGAGCGAGGGGTTTGCGTGCTGACCATGGCCTGGCGGAATCATATCAGCGGACTTCTGCGAACCCCTCTCCCTTTTTTTGGCGGGACCCGTATTGACACTACCCCCCATCGTCTTCCTCCTCATCCACTGATGAAGCGCTCGCCAGCAAATTCTGCAGAAAGACCAGGATGGATCGCAATGTCGTCATCCATCATCATCAACAACACAGGTGACTTGGTCGTCCTGACATTTCTGCATCAGAAGCTGCGGGCTACAAGCAAGGGGCACTGCAAGGCGTTGCCGACTGCCCGGATTTTTGCCGATTGACCGGCTTCCTTCAACTCCTCGATTGCAATCGTAACTGGGCTTCAGAGCAACTAAATCCATCCTCTTGATCTTTTAACATGCCTTCTGACCCGCAACCGCATTTTGTCATCAAAGGGTCTTCAGACAATGGATTATCCACAGAGGTGGGTACACGAGTTGACATATGGGCTGCTTCAAGTTGGAACGGATGCTGATGTGACGACATTTGTTGGCCGGACTGCGAGGACGAGGAGGTAAAGACTGCTAGATGCAGTTGCATTAACCACTGAAGTACAGATTGGCGACGATGTTCTACTTAGATGTCACAGGGCCCTGACCCAGCGATGACAGAACCTTGACGGTCCTGCAACTGACGATCCTCTGAGCATGCGTGTGTCCGCAGCACTGGAAGGAAGCACCTTCTCTCGTACCTCTACCTCCATGTGCTACACACCTCTTTGCTCGCTTACCACCTGCTTTTCGCTCCATGTTCAAAATATAAAGATTTGAGAAGGTGTGGAATAGTTTTGGAAAGTCTCTTATTAAAAGACGGCAAATCACAGCTATTCTCAAATCCCTCGAATCAAAACAAAATTGCTGGATTCAAATTTAACTGCAAGGTGTCTATCAACAAATCTGGACTGGCAAAAAAGGGAAAAAAAAAACGTATCTGTTATGTTTTTAAATTAATACACGGTATTTTTTGCACCTTTCAATTACCGTTGGGGGACTATAGAATTGCTGTTTTTTAAATTTAGTGGAAGCGCTTCAAAGAAGAAAGCTGGGTGCGCAAAAGTCAAAAAAAAGTATCTGTTTGTTTTTGTATTATACAGGTATTTTTTGCACCCTTTAATTCACTGTGGGACTATAGAAATTTGTTTTTTAAAATTTACGTGGAAGCTTGCTTCAATGAAGAAAACTGGGTGGGCCAAAAGTCAAAAAACACGTATTGTTATGTTTTGATAATCACGGTATTTTTTGCACCTTTCAAATTCACCTGTGGGATAAGAATTGTGTTTTAAGATTTACGTGGAAGCTGTTAATGAAGAAAGCTGGATGCGCAAAAAGTCAAAAAACACGTATCTGTTATGTTTTCGTTTTAAAACGGTATTTTTTGCATTTCAATTCACCTGTGGTGACTATAAATTGCGTTTTAAAATTTAGTGGATGCTTGGTCAATGAACAAAGCCCGGGGGCGCAAAGTCAAAAAACACGTTTGTTAGTTTTCGTATAATAACCGGGATTTTTTTTTCACCCTTTTTAAATTTCCCCGTGGTGTAAGAATTTTGTTTTAAGATTTAGTGGAAGCCGGGGGCAATAACAAAGCTGGGTGCGCAAAAGTCAAAAAAACCGTATCTGTTTTTTTTTGTATAATACACGGGTTTTTTTGCACCCTTTTAAAAACACCCGTGGGGACTTTTTGAATTCTGTTTAAGATTTATGTTTTATGTGCTCTATGAACAAAACTGGGGGGCGAAAAGTCAAAAAACACGTATCTTTAGTTTTCTATAATACACTGTATTTTTGCACCTTTTAAAACACCCGTGGTGCAATAGAATTGCAGTTTTAAATTTTGTGGATGCTGCGTCAATGAACAAAGCTGGGTGCGCAAAAAACAAAAACATGTAGTCTGTTATGTTTTACGTTATAATTACACTGGGGGGTAAAAAATTTTTTGCACGCTTTCAATTCTCACCTGTGGTGACTTATATGAATTGGCTGTTTTAAGATTTACGTGGATGCTGCGTCAATGAACAAGCTGGGTGCGCAAAATGTCAAAAAACACGGTATCTGTTATGTTTTCGTATAATAATGGTATTGTTTTGCACCTTTCAATTCACCTGTGGGTGGCTATGAGAATTGCTGTTTTAAGATTTTATACGTGGCAAGCATGCGTCAATTAACAAAGGGGAGCTGGGTGCCAAAAGTCAAAAAAAACACGAATCTGTTATGTTTTCGTATAATACACAGTATTTTTTGTGTCACCTTTCAATTCACCTGTGTGTGACTATATAATTTGGCTGTTTTAAGATTTCCGTGGATGCTGCGACAATCAACAAAGCTCGGTGCGCAAAAGTGTCAAAAAGACACGAATCTGTTATGTTGTTCGTATAATACACTGTATTTTTATGCACCTTTCAATTCACCTGTGGTGACTATAGAATACTGTTTTAATGATTTATGTGGAGTGCTGCGTTCAATGAACAAATGCTGTGGTGGTGCGCAAAAGTCAAAAAAACACGGTATCTGTTATGTTTTTGTATAATACACAGTAGATTTTTTGTGTCAACAAACAACTCTGTGATGACTACAAGATTGCTGGATTGTAATTTAACTGCAAGTTGGATATAGTCAACACAGTTGGATGGGTAAAATTGAAAATGAACACGCTATCAGAATTACTAACAGATAATGGCACGCAAGATGAGTTTTGGCATATTTATTCTAACAAAGAGACCATTCAGTTAACTAGGAAATGAAGTGTAAACCAAAATAATGTATCAGGCTGTACAATATCCAGGAAATATTTCAAAGGCACACTGTTAATAACAAAGATATAGGCAGTGTCAATGTCTACACTAAGTCTTGGTGAACATTATCCAGTGTTTCTTTATAGATAGTAGCTTGTCTGTGTTTGCCCGCGGCCCCCCCCCCCCGCTCCCCTCGTGACTTTTACAGGCGGTAGATGCTGCTTTAAAAATTCTCTAGGCTGAAGCTACATAAAATCTTCAAATCTCTGAATCTAACTAAATTGGAGAGATCACAGCTAACTAGTAGAGGTTTCTCTGTGCAGAAAGTAGGGCAAATTTCGCTGAGGGTTTTTTGTTTGTCTGTTTGGCCACAGGCAGATGCGGCACGTCCTTATTCCTATGAGATAGCTCAGGAGACAACTAAGGTCAGATCAGGAAGGTCTGTTCTTTGTTTAAAACGAGTCATGTGATTTTTCCAGCCAATCGCACCATTCACATCCAGTCATGACGTTGCACAGCACATCTCACGCCTGCCTATTTCTGTAATCTGCTTTGCTGGCCGCCAAAAGGACAGGAAGCACCGAAAATGGCGTGATCTTTATAGAATGGAAGGGCACAGATTTATAACCTTAATAATCGCATGACTGAAAATTTCGATCACGCAAGAGAAAACCTTGCCGATTTCACTTTGGTCAGTAAAAATGTGCTCACACTAATAAAGAGGCTCTAATGCACGAGTGAAGAAAGGAAGGGAAGAAGAGCTCATCATGTGGAAGGATATCTGGTGACTGGATGATGGAAGGAGGGAAGCGAGGAAGGAGGGGCTGCCGCGGGAACAAAACATTTCACTTCTTACACCATAAAAAGAGACAAGCCAGGAAAGACCGAGACAGAAAACTGAATAGGCCGCAGGTTTAATTGGGCAGGGATAAACCAACATATTCATGAAATTTAATGAACTTCACCAACTACAATAGACAAGTGACACTTTAAATATTTTTTTATTTCAACAATAAGAGGTATTTTCATGTGATGTGCCGGCAAATACGATTTTCCAAAGCTATTGTCATGGTTCCTAATCATTGAGTGGATATGGTAAAAACATCATTCTCATTCAGACAACAATGATTTGTACTCGAGCAATTTTCATGTGTAAAGGTCCTTGAGGCGCCTCAAGTGGGGAACATGCAGAAAGTGTATGAAGCAGAATCACCTCGTGACATTTTGTGAGTTTATGCTTTGAAAGGATGCACTTGGCAAGGCCAGTAATTTTCAATGCTCAAACTGAGGCATTTATGGCGGGCTGCAAAAGTGAACTCTCCATGAGGAGAAAACATTGTACCCAGCCTTGTGTGATACTGAACCCGACTTTACTACCCAGAACATTAAATCCATAGGGAAGGAGGTTTTAAAACTTAATCCTCATCAGCTGTCAATAAAACTCCTGCTTCAGCCACCCGGATATTTCGCTACGCCTCTTTTCTCATGTGGCCAGAGCTTAACCTCCAATCAGACGCCTTACCATGCACTTTAGGCGTAATGGTAAAACGATGTATTGCAAGCTAGAGATGGGCGAATTTCCCGAAATTCGGTTCGTTCACTTCGCCGATTTCTCGGCAGAAAAATAAACTTCGTTCGGCGAATTATCTTCGGGCGAAATCACGTTAAAAAACAGCTATTTCAGGCTGCAGCAGGAGCCTGCAGGGTGGCTGTGAGGAACTTTGTGGCCATGCTTAAATATGCAAAGGATGGGCTTGGTTTGGTCTTCATATCAATGTTGTGTTTTAGTATGTACACTACAGCCCGGGGGGGGGGGGGGTGGCCCGCACATGACATGCCGGCCGCGCTCTTAGAATCGCTTCACTAAAAATGTCCGCAGGGCACTAAGAGGGGCCAAAACTGAACCGCAAAATAACTGAAAGTGAAATGTTAGCCTGAAAAAGTAAAGGCAGCGACAGCTGGAAAAAGAACAAGCTGAGGGCTCAGGTGGCAACATAAGTGACAAGAGTGTGGAGAGTGATTGGGGTGACTGCGGCACCACAGCAGGCATGAGGTCAGACATGATGCACAATGATATTCTGGAGTGTGTCAAAAACAGGAGGTAGTTCACACAGAGAGGGACAATGACACAGTTGTGGAGTGTCACGGCAGCATGTGCCAAGGCAGTCAGCATAGGTCAAACAGGTGGCACCATGACAGAGTGTGTAGGTTCTCGGGCATCATGCCACAACAGCATGCATGAGGTCAGACAGTGAGCACAGATGACTATAGTGTAGGTCACGGCGAGCAGCCACAGCAGGCAGCATGAGGTCAGTACAGTGGCAGCAATGACACATTGTGTTGGTGTCAGCGCAGGCAGGCCACGCAGGCAGGCATGAGGTCAGGACAGTGGCACAATGACATTCTGGAGGCATGACAAAAACAGGGAGTAGGGGTGGGTAGTCCAAGAGTGGGACATTGACACAGTGTGGAGGACACGCAGCAGCACATGAGGTCAGACAGTGGCACAATCACATTATGGAGGTGGCAAAAACAGGAGTAGGGCCCAGAGTGGGGCCAAGACACATTGGTGTAGTCACGGCAGCAGCCACAGCAGACAGAATGAGGTCAGACAGCTGGCACAATGACATTCTGGATGGTGCAAAACAGGATAGGCCACAGAGTGGGACACATGACACAGTGTTAGGTCAAGGCAGCAGCCACAGCACACATAAGGTCAGACAGTGGGCACAATGACACAGTGTGTATGTCACTGTCAGCAGCCACATCAGCAGCATGAGGTACATACAGTGCACAATGACAGATGTGTGAGGTTTAGGCAAATCAGCCACAGCAACGCACATGAGGTCAGACAGTGTGCAACAATGACAGGTTAATCACAGCAGCAGCCACAGCAGCACAAGAGTTCAGTACAGAGGCATCATGAACATTCTGGAGGTGGCAAAAACAGGAAGTAGGCCACAAGAGGACAATGACACAGTGTGTAGGTCACCGCAAGCAGCCACAGCAGCTGAATGAGGTCAGACATGCACAATGACATTCTGGGAGGTGGCGAAAAACAGGAGTAGCCACAGAGTGGACAATGACACAGTGTTAGGTCCGCAGCAGCCACAGCAGCAGCCATGAGGTTCAGGAACAGTGGCACAATGACACAGTTGTGTAGGTCTCGGCAGCAGCCACAGCAGCAGCATGAGTCAGACAGTGGCACAATGACAGAGTGGAGTAGGTTACGGCATCAGCCACAGCACAGCATGAAGTCCAGACAGTGGCACAATACACAGTGTGTAGGTCACAGCAGCAGCCACACAGCAGCATGAGGTCAGACAGTGCACAATGACATTCTGGAGGTGGCAAAAAAAGAGTAGGCCACAGGGTGGTACAATGACACAGTGTGTATGTCTCGGCATGCAGCCACAGCAGCAGAATAGGTCAAACAGTGGCACAATGACAGTTCTGGAGGTTGCGAAAAACAGGATAGCCACAGAGGTGGACAATGACTAGTGTGTATTCACGCAGCAGCCAAGCAGCAGTCATAGTCAGACAGTGGGCACAATGACACAGGTTTAGGTCATGGCATCAGCCAACAGCAGCAGCATTTAGTGTCATGACAGGGGCACAATGACACAGTGAGTAGGTCAAGGCAGCAGCCACAGCACAGCATTAGGACAGACAGGGCACAATGAACAGTGTTGCAGGTCACGGCAGCAGCTGAGCATGGGAGGTCAGACAGTGGCACAATGACATTCTGGAGGTGGCAAGAACAGGAGTTAGGGCACAGATGTTAGGACAAGTGTCAAAAGTGTGGTACGGTCAAGTGCCAGCAGCCCCACAGCAGCAGAGTTCAGACGTGGCACGAATGACAGAGTGTGAGTCACGGCATCAGCAAAAGCAGCAGCAAGAGAGGAACAGTGGCACAATGACAGTGTGTTAGGTCACGGCAGCGCCACAGCAGCAACATGAGGCAGAACAGTGCACGAATGACACACTGGAGTGGCAAAAACAGAATAGGCCGGAGAGTGGCCACAATGACAAGTGTGTAGGTCACGGCATCAGGCCACAGCAGCAGAATGAGTTACAGACAGTGGCACAATGACACATTGTGCAGGTCCGGCAGCTGCAGCATGAGGTCAGACAAGTGGCACAATGACAGAGTGTGGAAGGTTGGAGGCAATACCATTCCCCTGGTTAAAGTTGATGGTGGCAGATGGAGAAACTTGTACGAGCAGATGTTTGGCATCAAGGCGGGTGGCAACACAGAATTAGTGGCTGAGGCAGTAGTGTTGAACCCAGATTAATTTCTCACAAGTTTTGGTGGAGGCGTCATGCTGAATGAAGTCTGACCCTAAGCCTTGGTGGTGTGGAAATCCTGGCCGATCCACGCCTGATTCAATCTTGACAAAGGTCAGTCGTTCCACATTTCCCGGTGGGGACGAAGCGGGGTATTCTCCTTGGGTAACGATGGCCCCCCGCCGCACTGAAAACACCCGACTCGATGCCACACTAATGGGCCGGGCCAGGACCGCTTCTCTCCACTGCAACTCGGCAAGTTGCGGCCACACATCCAGTTTGCCTGCCCAGGATAGACCCAGAGGAATCTTCTATACTGGGGTGGCAAGTGCTGTCCAAGTATGCCACCACCTTTTGGTTCAGGGTCTTGCATCCAGGTCTTGCTGTCTGCTGCATGCAGCTTGCTGCTGGCGACTGCCCCCTCACTAGGGGTGAAGGAAGCTGCTCAATCAGTGACTCCAGACATATGTTGCTGCCGATGGAGCTGGTACTGCTCTCGAACCCCCACTTCCCCCACGCAGTCCGCGGCAGTAGTACGTGAGCACTTTGAAGAACCTCCTGACAGAACTAACAGAGGATGTGACAATGCCGCACATAGGCCAGGCGGCCCATCTGAATACAGAGGGATTTCCTAAAGTATTTGAGTTTGTACTCCCTCTCAATACTGGGAAAAAGGCTCCCATTTTGCGAACCCGTAGCGAGGGTCCAACTAGGGTGGAGAGCCAGAAGTTCATCCTCTCTGCCGGATGCTAACTATTCTGCTGTCACAGCCAGGCAAATCAGCATGTCTGCGGGCCACTCTGCACAGGTACTCTGAGGGGCTCCCTGCCTCCCACTCCACAGGTATACTGCCACGGTGCTTTCGGGACATCTGCATCGTCTCCTCATCTCCATCTACCCTTCCTCCAGCTGCTCCTGCTCCCTCTCTTGTCAACCTGGGTAGAAAATCCACTCATTTCACCAGACAAAGCTTCTGCTCCAATGTCCTCCTCCTCCTCCATGTTCAGTCCCCAACGGACTCAAGAGGCCGCGATGATGTAGGTCGCCACGTTCTCCAGTCGCCCTGCCATACAGATTTTTCAGCATCTGTTTCCAGGACATGAAGCAGTGGAATTACGTTATTCATCCGAGTCCGGCGACTGACAAATAAACGTGGCCTCCTCGAATGCCCTGCCAACAAATGGCAGGTGTCCAGCATGAGCTGGCCATGTGCTGACATCAAAGTTACACAGGGGAGTACTCCTGGTCGCCTGGATCATCAAAAAAATCGTTAATGGCCTTTCTCTGTTCATACATCGGTCCAACATGTGCAGGCCTGGAATTCAACGGTGGAAACGTCGCATTCAGAGTGTGTTGGGGTGAGCCGTTCTTTTCCGCTGCAACGACGAGGAGGTGTTCCTGCTTTGTTAGGAATGGCTGAAGTGGTATGCACAGTTTCCTGGCCATTTTCAGAATCTTTCTGAAGATCAGTGGAAGAGACTTCAGGAACCTTTTTCATAACGCAGATTGAACAACGTGCGCATGCAGGGCCGCATGGGACCATCCCTCCTCGTGCAGCGCGGACACCATGTTCCCTCCCATTGTCCGTCACCATGGTTCCGAATTGCAGTGGCGCTGAGAACCACACATCGATTTATTGCTGGATGAAGCGGAGCAAGTTCTCCCTATTTGCTCGTTCGCCGAGGCAAGCCAGGTGTAGAACTGCGTGACACCGCTGTGCCCTACACATGTGTATGATGGGCAGTACTTGTGGAGGCTGAGATATGGAGTAGGTTGGTGGTGGAGGAGGAGGAGGCGGATCATTGGCGCAGGAGCCACAGTTTGACAACGTGGGGAGGAGAAAGCGGCGTCTCCTGTCCAAGTTGTTTGTGTGCCTGGGCCTGGGGGAGGGGGGGGAAGCACATTCCACCCAGTGCCATAAGGGACATGTACTGCCCTGACCATAGTTACAGCTCCCAGACTCCGCGCTGCCGTGCACCTTGGAACAACCCGATAAGCCTCAAGGACTGGCCCACCTTCATTGTCTACATATTTTTGAAGTGCTGTTACTGCCTTTTTGGACAATATATTACGCGTGGAACTCTCCTCTCGCTCGGTACAAGCCATTAGTTCTCTGAACGGCGCAGTGGTCCACCATTTGGGGAAAGTAGGACGCAGCACCAACATCTTGGACAGAGTATCGGTCAGCTTCTGCACCTTTGGATGTTGTACCGCATACTGTTTTGTCTCTTTGCAATCGCCTCGCTGAATGACTGCTTGGCGCCATGAGTAGAGAGGAGCAGGAGGCATCTTGACCGGGAATTGATGTCAAGAGAGAACAGCTCCCTTATCAGAGGTGGTGGTGCCTTGACTGGTATGCAATGGCAATGCGAGCCACTTGGGCGCCGATGCGCTGCTGATGCTGCGGCTACGGATTGACCACCACATCTGAGGCCACGTTTCTTTTCTTCTCCCAGGCCACCAATGGTGACGTGTAGCTGAGCAATGTGTTGACGCAGTGGGCGAGGTGGGAGTCCTGAACGTTAGCTCCCCTGGCCAACGGCTTTACTGTTCTGCCGCACTAGAATTCAAACATATCACCCATATTCGGCACCTCCGGTGTCTTAGCACAGAACTCTGCCACATAATACCAACCGCCGAGTATCGGGCGAGATTTTAAACCCGCAACCGCCAACGGCTGTCCGGCACTGATGACTACTGCCGACGGGCCCCCCGAGCTGCCGCTTGCCGGGGTCGCTGAGTCCCCCTGTGCCTCTAAACTTTCATGTACCTGGCGATAAAGTCGGGTTTTTAGTTTTAACCACACCGCCGTCGCCGCTTGGGGCTTCCCGACCTCACACTGCTGCTAATCTGCTCTCAACGACTGCCACACGGACGCTCTTTGCTAGGCCCGTGGGCGGCCGCTGCCTAGTAGAACGGACTCAAGCTGACGGCCCTCTTTCTTCTAACGATGTGAAGCCCTTGCCCCGTGCAGTCACCCGCTCCCAAGTGCGGTCCGGCTACATCATCATCTTGTTTGTGTTACAACGTCACTGCTGTCTCAAATCACCGGTCTTGGAATCAAGTCAACGCCCTCCCCCCCAGACGCTCCACTCGGGCCCATGCACTCTCAACATCTATAACTTTGCCGCCTACTGCAAGAAGCAGGGGATATTGGGCCCCATTACATCGCTGCCAAGTAAGCTTGCAGACTGCCCCTCCTCAAATTGATCATCCTCGCTATATAAGTGGCGCTGAGCCAGATCCACATAGTGATCTCTGGCTGAGGGGGACCGGATGGGGACAGAGGCAGGTTGAGGACAGGTGAGGGCCGCTGTGGACCTGCTCCCCCGTGCCCATGCCAACTAGGTGTGTCTGACGTTCCCACCCCCGACTCTTGGCTGGGGTTTGTCCAGATGTCATACTGGGAGGAAGTGGATGACCGTAAACCCAATCAAGAACCATTGGGTTGCTAGTCAGTAACAAAAAAAACATACGGTCCCCCGCTAGATGACAGCGGCAGTTGTGGGGGGTGGCCTCACCCGAATGACCCCATCCTGCCCTCCTCGCGTCGTCCCCTTTTGCTTCGTTGCTGCGACCGTGGGCCTTCGCAGGAAATGGTTTGTTGAGCCACTGCCACTCGCAGAGTGCAGAGCCTGCCAACCGATCTTTGTCTGACATACTGTTTGTTCTAAAAAGTACAGACACTGTTTTGATGAAGATATCTGTATATAATAAATATACAACCTGTATTTTGACTCCAAATGAACCCAGTAACAAAGCTTGGGTAACCCTTGGATATAAATGGCGCCTCCACAATATGGCCAGGAAAAAATTGACTTGTATTGTGCCGTTTATTAAACTCTGTGTATTTACTGAATGTATAAGGCTTAATTAACCTTCCGGATAATGAATTAATGCTACAGGAATTTCAGCAACTTAGAGAAAAATACTTATTTAACCCTATGATGTTAAAGTTTGTTCCAAAGAATGAGAGCCACCCTACAAACTACTAGCTTTGTTACCAGTGTTACAAATGCAGTGTTTTTTTACGCTTACACAAAAAGAGATAAAATTGGTAATTAACCTTTGCTTCTGAATTAGGCTTCAAGGGAAAATAAAAATGTATATATTTTCGGAGGTGAAAATGGACGGTATTTCTGGAGGTCCACCACACGCTGAAAAACAACGCTTAATTAATCCCTAGATGTAAATTGTGCTCCAAATGAATTGAGCCACCCACAAACAACTAGCTTGTAGCGTGTTACAATGCGGTGTTTTTTTTACGCCACACAACAAGAGATAAATTGGTAATTAACCTTTGCATTGGTGAATTTAAGGGCTTACATAAAAATGTATATATTTTGGCGGTGAAAAATGAGCGGTATCTTGGAGTCACACCAGCTGAAATAACAACTCTTAATTAACCCCTGCATGTAAATTGCGCCAGAAGAAATGAGCCACCACAAACTACTTAGCTTTGGGCGTGTTACAATGCGGTATTTTTTTTTTTTTTTTTTTTTTACGCCACACAGCAAAGAGATAAAATTGTAATTAAACCTTTGCTTGTGAATTAGGCTACAGTAAAAATGTATATATTTTGGCGGTGAAAAATGGAAACGTTTTCCATGCAGTCCACCACAGCTGAATAACAAACAACGCTTAATTAAACCACTGTAAGTAAATGCGCCAAAGAATTGAGCCACCACAAACAACTAGCTTTGTAGCGTGTTAAATGCGGTGTTTTTTGTTTTTTAATTACGCCACAAACCAACAAGAGATACAAATTGTAATTAAACTTTGCTTGTGAATTAGGCTACAGGAAAAATGTAATATATTAGTGGTGGTTAAAATGACGGTTTCCCTTGGAGTCAACCACAGCTGAAAAACAACTTCTAATTAACCCCCTGGATGTAATTGCGCCAAAGAATTGAGGCAGCCAAAAATGAAGTGGAATTTGTATTGTAAAAAACGCTGTTTCTTAAAATGAATAAAACAAGGAACTGGCTTAGATCCCACTTGGATATTCAATGTGCTGTGAGCAAGATAGGATTTAAAGTATAATTCAGCTGCAAGTGGACGCACACTGGATTTCAGATCCAATACCCAAAAAAATCAGAAATAGAAAGTAAGGAAGTAAGCAGTCTCTGATACAAGCTGAGAACCCACAAAAATCGCTGTAAATAAAAATCAGTTCTTCAGTAACAATCAGGCCGCGTAACCAAACAGCACCTTCCCTGATCAGTACAGTGAGAGCAGTATGAGCTCCCAGTTCGCGCCCGGGACTATTAGTGCAGGTGAAAGAAAAAACGTCACAGAATCTCCGCCGGTCTCTGATTTGGCTTAATCTCGGCACATGTCATGCAGGCTAGCCCTCTTCCTCCCAGAGTGCTTTACATCATGTAACGCCATGTGCTCGCAGCCATTTTATCAATGAAAAGCACACTTCGTTCACCCGAAATACCCCAAACTTCGACTTCGTTCAGAACCGATGTTTTCCTGAAATTCTAAACGAAGTCCACTTCGTTAGAATCAATTCACCCATCTCTAATTGCAGCACATACAGTATGCGCCGCAATACATCTTGTGCTTTGGGAGCTCACACTGATCAGCACTTACTCCTGAGGCGCAGGGGGAGCAGCAACCCGCCAGCCCCATAGACATGCATTGCTCACTGCGCCTTCGCATGTCATGTCACTTATCTCCCCATGTGTACAATACGATCGTATTGAACAAACAAAAACGTCAGAGTGAGGCGCAAAACTTAGTTCTCTATGAGAACTATGGATTACCATAATAGCGGCGTGCATCTCGCCCGTATTAAAGTGCATATACGTGGCGAAATGCACACCGCATTTACGCCGTGTGAACATACCCTTACCCAGCTGCCGCTCACTGTCACGCGATTGCCCACTGCACACACCTTGTGGCAGGATCTGGATAAATTCTGCTCCTGGCTCATGTTACACCATCCAGCTCCACCTCCTGTAGTTAAACCGATCCCTCACCAGAAACATGACCTGTGATGCTAAGTGGTTAAGTAGGTAATAACGGCTTCCGGCACTGAACAATTTTACGACGCGCCCAAATGAGCCTCTCAGCGTGACATCGGCCGGTAACTGATGCATCCCTCACCTGTCAGCTCTTCTCACCTTAGACCTCCTCCTCCTCACCTCTACACAGCCACGATACCTTCGTGAACTTAAAGGGCCTTTACTAGGGGAATGTTGTTCCCCATGTGTCCCCCTCACATATTGTCTACTGCAGGGTGGAAGGCTCCATCCAAGAGCAAGTGTTACCCTGCAGGGATGTGGGGAAGTATTCCCGCCTGTGTCAGGAGATGTCCTGATGTGGATCATCTGAAGATCTGTTAGTTTTGAAAGAAACAGAGAATGTGACAGAGATGATTTTGATTTATATAACTTAGAAAGTAGCTGGAAAATGTGATGTAGATTGTTAGAGGGAGTCGTCTGTAGGACACTTCTCAGAAAATTGTTCATCATTGTACATAGGGCCTTATGAATGAAAACTGTCTAGAAGTAAGACTATTGCCCATAGCAACCAATCAAAGCCCATAGCCACCAATCAGAGCCCATAGCAAACAATCAGAGCCCATAGCAACCAATTAGAGCTCATCTTTTATATAGTGCTCTGGAAAAATAAAAGCTGTACAGGTTTTTTTTTAGCTCTGATAGGTTGCTACGGGCTCTGATAGGTTGCTACGGGCTCTGATTGGTTGCCATGGACAACAAAGGCAATCTTACTGCTGGACAGTTTTCATACATGAGGCTCATAGAGTTTGTATTGTGTCAGCAGAAATGGCAAAATGGAAATTTGACAGTTCAGTTAATTTGGGAATTTAATATTTTATAGATAATGTGAATTAGATCTATTATTATTATGACTATAGGAAATATTAAATCCACCCTTATATAATCTTCTCTATGAGACCAGGAAGGAGCACATACTGTAAATATCTTATAATCTGGGTGATTTGTATATTTCCTTTTTACATCATCTCTCAGACTATTTCCCTGGAGATTTCATGTGATATAAATAAGACATGAACCCAATGATCTGTGTCTGTGAGCGTCCAGAACAATGAAGATGGTTTCCCTGAGATCTCTGCTCTGTGCGCTGTATCTTTACATACAAGGTAATGTCCAGGGAGGTTTCTACTATGTGGATAGATGAGAATACATAGAACATCCCTGTATACATGTAGTAAGAGGAGAATGATCACAGGTCATTTCTATCAATGATTCTCACCATTATCTCTTCTCTTTCTGCTCCAAGTTTCCTGTGGAGAGATTGTGATGACTCAGACTCCAGGTTATATCTCAGGGTCTCCAGGAGATACAGTCACTATGTCATGTAAACTCAGTGATAGTGTCTATTACAGTGGAAATTCAAAGGATCTCCTCGCCTGGTACTAACAGAAATCGGGGCAGCCCCAAAGCTCCTCATCTATTATGCAAACACTCGACAATCTGGGATCCCAGAGAGGTTCAGTGGATCCGGGTCTAGGACTGATTTCACTCTTACAATCAGTAAAGTGACAGAAGACGATGCAGGAGATTATTTCTGTCAGCAGTATGATGAGTATCCTCTCACACAGTGATACAGAGCCGTACAAAAACCTCCTTCCTCATTTTCTCTACTGAACACAGAATTCTCATTATATTATCACAAAGAAGAAGAAAAATGATTGATCCTGTCCTTGAACTGATAATCAGCAAACGGCCCCAGCAGGGAATACACAGATGGGGCAAAGCTGAACTTGACACGTGACGCATTATTACATCTGTGGCACAGAAATATCGCAACTTTTTAAAATGTTTCAAGTGTTACTATAAAAGAAAATCCGTAGCCACATAAAGCCTCACAATTTGGATGAAGTGGTTTGGGAGGATTGTGCGATGCCTCTTGTTTTTCAATGTCACATTTATTGACACTTGTTGTAAATGGGCAGAAACCTTGAACTAAGAGACCTTGGTTTATCACAATGCTGAGTGTCGCTGTGGTTTCAAGAATAATGATGCCCTTGGATGACATCAAGAGGTGTTTTCGGAGTCTGCACGGATGTATCATCTGATCGGAAGAATTGTGAATAGTGATCCATTCTGTACTGCAAGTGAAATCGGACATCACACCCGCAAAGGGGGCACATAGTGCAAACACAACCAACCGGAGGCCAGCTTTTCTCTCAGATGCAGTCATATCAAAGATTAGTCTTGAGACCACATGAGCAACGTCATAAAGAGGCTTTCAAAAGGGCGTGTTGCATCCGTTTTTGGATCCGTTTTTAGATGTGTGTTTGGATCCGTGTTTTGGACCCAAAACGAACTCAAACACTCATCTAACAATGTGCAGTGTGCATTGGTTTCAATGTAAAACATGCATCAGCGTTCAGACGAGTGATCGCCAATGCATGTTTACATGCATCTTTATGACCCGTTCAAAGAATTGGCATGTCAATTCTGGATCCGTTTGACACAGCAGACACCCTATTAATTTCTGCTGTAGCAAAAATGTATCCAAAATGCACCTGCATGTTGGATGCGTTTTGGATGCGATTTAGGGAGAGCTTTTGAATGCGTTTTTCGGATCTAAAACGTATCCAAAAATGTATCCAACACGCCGTGTGAACATATCCTAAGTCACATGTTGCTCTTCCTAAACATGGTATCATGACCCGCAGCATCTCTGTCAGCAACTGCAATGGGAGTCGCCTGCAGACAATCCTAATGATTTAACCAAGTGCTTTCATTGCGGCAAAAAATTCCTCAGAAAACCAATAATAACCTCATGGAGAGCGTGCCAGGGTGTGTAAGTGCGGGGATTCTTGTTAGTGGAGCTTATTCTCTGAATAAATATGAGATGTTTTAAATATTGTGTTCTTATTTTTTGATCCTTTCCATTTCATTCTCATGTCTGTCAATCCTGTGAGTTCCATAATTCCAAGACTTTTCATTCCTGCTGTTGCAAGTTCAACATTGAGGAGTGCTATATAAATCACCAAAAAAAGGGTCTCTCTCTGTCTCAGAGAATCACTTAAGAAGGTTCCCTTGACAGTAACATCATCATATGGTGGGACATCCAATAGCTACTGGTTATCGTTCAGGTAATCCCGCAGTAAGGGTGATTTTTTGCATCTTTTTTCCAGTGAAAAAATGCGCCTGAATATATGAAAGTGGTGAATGTGAAATAATAAATGGTGCCTAAGGTTCGAGGCACCTGTCATTTGTGTTTGGCACGCATTGGAACTTTGGTGCATTAGTAATAAGGCAAATGTGTATTTGACATACTGTATAGTAATAGTCTGCACACCACAGGTCTTGCCATACAACACACAAAATCACTACCATATTTTCTATTCACTGACATGCTATTCTGACACCTTTTATTTTTAACCTGCTGTGATATGTTTGTAATCACTGATAATGCTACTCTAACTCTGTAAATATGCCATTGAGATCAGGATTTATGGGATATGCTGTGTTGGTTTAATTAATTTATATTATTTAATTTTCAATTAATTTTATATTATATAAATTCTAAATACATTTTATAGGAGATAATTTTATCTTTCTGGGATCTTATATAATTTTATATTAATTTTATATGATATAATTTATTATGAAATTCATATAATTTAATTTGATATACTTTGATAATTATCAGAAATTACCATTTATTATTGTACTAGTAGAAGTTGAGAAATAAGGGACATTTTTTGCCCTAATGGCAAATCTAGTTCCATTACGACAGCTCAGACTTAGGCAGACCACATTGAAATAGGTCTGCCTGTTTGAGCAGTAATGCGCTTCGTTTTGTAGAGCCACATTTATAAATGTGTCTAATATTGCGAGTTTGGTGTGGCGCCCCCATAACGCCCCCTAATGTTAGGCGCATTAGAAAGTGTCGAGTCTGGTGCATAATGCGCAAACATGTTCGTTCGATGCGCCAAACATCGGCAATTTAGGCGAACCTCTTACCTTTGGCACATTTCATGCCAGAAAAGGGCAAAAAACTCTTTCATGCATGTTGCCCTGAAGGCAACATTTCCCAATACGAATGCACCATAGTTTCTTTTTTTTTTCCGTCAAAAAAACTTCTGACACCATATTCTAAATAGAAATGAACTGCAATATATAGGTGCATTATATGGTGAGCACGACACATTGTAATGCCCCTAAAAAGGCGCATTAAATATAGTAGCAATGATACGTTTTGTGGCTCCATTACGCAATGTACCTCAATAGGCACATTACATACACTGGTAATGATACATTATGCACCTCCGTTACGCAATGTGCCTTGGTAGGCTCATTGCATACACTAGTAAGATATGTTATGCACCTCCGTTACACAATGTGCCTTGATAGGCGCATTAAATACACTAGCAGTGATACGCTATGCACTTCAAATTGCACATTGAGCCTTTTTAGGCGCATTGAATTTACTATGCAAGGTATACCAGACGCCAGATTTTTTAAAGGATCGCACTTTCAGGCTCACTTTACACTAATTAAATACATCTAAAAACTGCCACGGCGACGCCAATTTTCAGACACGTGGCCCTAACTGTTCAGGTTTCCTGCATCGCCACCACAGGGGAAATGAGACATTACACAGAAAATCTCCAGCAGAATTGAGTGGCAGCAAATCTCATCTACACACTAAAGACAATCTCTGGACTTCCTGTTCCTGCCCCACCATGTGGGCGCTTTGCCTTTTGCCTCCCCCCCCACTACAAAAATTTTTCCCCCGCGACGTTGCTGAAACCCCATCTCCCACGATTTGGGGTCTTCTTTTTTACCCCAAAAACCCCCTTTTTTTTTCCTCCCCCAATGCGGTCTCAAGGGCTTTTTTGGGTTTGGAGCGAGCTGCGTCAGGGGGGAACCAGCGCCAGTGCCCCCTACAGGGATCGCTCCGGGGACGGCCCCCCTGCACGTCCCAGCGTGGGGAAAAAGACCCGTCAGCACCTGGACTCCTTTGAGGTGCCGAACCCCCCTCCCCTCCTCTCTGAGAGAGCAGGAAGTGACGCAGGCGGCAGCTCCCCTGGGTCCCCGGGGCCCGCACTCTTTTTTTTTATCAGGAGGTGTTTGCTGAATTGTGTGGACCCCCTGTGCTCACACCATGGCCACACTAACCCTCTGACCACCTGTGGGGGGGGCCATCCCGCAAAGACTGTAGCACCCCTACACCCCTTCTACCTAAATAACCCACCAAAAAGGGAGAGGAGCTTCTATAACATTTCATAGACTGCTGCCCCACCGGGGAGAGCTCCTGTAGATCTGCAGAGCTTCTTTTTAATCAGAAACAGCTACCCCACCGGGGTGCCCCTGCCGGCTCTGCAGACCCTTCTACACACAAAATCTCCCTCCCCCCTTCCAAGAGGCCATCTCTGGAACTCCTGCCTCTTTCTCCAGACAGTATCCCCCCCATCTGATTTTAAAGCTGTGGGAATCTATGGCGACCAGGCAAAGTGCACCTACCATAACATTGTTTTTCAATATTTTTGAATCTTCTATTTTTCTTTCCTGGAGGAAAGCTTCGTCCAAACAATGGGAAAAACCAAGGCAAATAAATGAAAAAGGGTTCTAATCTGAGCTCATTACCCTGATGCGTGGCAGCAGTGAGAAGGGCAATTGAACTGACATAAAACCCCCGAGCCCACCGCCACCTTCCATCCAACCCACTGCCACTATGCAAACCTGCCCTGATACCACGAGGCTCATGAGGGCGCATTGATGATTCCAAGGTGGACATAAAAAACGGGCCCATTGTGGGGCCCAAAAGAGGGCTCCGGATATCCAGAAACCCTTTGGGGCAGCGCGATCTCCGCTACAGTCACGGCCAGGTTGCAAAATCCAGAACGATATCAAAAAAGCAGGTCAGCGCCCCGAGCCCACGAACACGCCCCCAAAGAGCTGGGAACAACTGGCTCTCAGAAAAAGGGGACGACTTGGAGAACCGGTATCACCCAATAACCTGCGGAGATGGGACCCCGGGTCGGTGGCAGCAAGAATCTACTTCCCTTGTGCGGTGCCAACTGCCAGAACTCTTAGGGCCCCCCAACCATGCAGGTGGAGAGCCCATAACGGCCCAACGCGATCCCGTGATTTTCTCAGCCAAGCAGGACCCACAACTGCCCCCACTCTGAGAAACGCCCAGTCCAGTGATTGTCAAAAAATTGGATTTTAAAATGAAAAAGTCCATTTTTCCGGCCCTTTAAAAAACCTAACACCCGGAAATAAAGGACATAAGATTCAAATTTTTTGGAGATTTCTTGTGGAGGTGGCCAACGACATCGAGCTTCTCATCATTGTGTCCCCCCTCTACCCCCCAACACAAAAAGTTCGCCCTCACCTATCCGGCTACTCTGCGAATTATCACCCGATGGATCCCTGTCAGCCTTCAACCCCAGAGGAAGCTTCAAGGACTCTGAGACACCTCCTTAAAAATTAACAAGAAGGAAAGGCCTTTTCCCGGGATTCTATGCCAAAAAGAAGAGCAAGCCCAAAGGACTGGCAACACTTCACCACTAAATCGCCTTCTACAGAATGCTTTCCGTAAGGACAACGTCCCGTTCTGTTTGGGCGTGCGGGACCCGGGAAACCTGAACATTCTCTGCAACCGATCCTTGTTCATTGGGCAGCTCCCCCTTTTGTTAACTTGCCTTTTTTGCTCAATTTTAAACTCACTGTTGAACTTGTTTTTAGGGTTAAACTTTAATATGTCAGTTTAATGATACATTTGATAAGATATACCCCTTTCCCCAAACCCCAAATCCCTTAGCTTATGGGTCCCGGGGGGGGCATTTGCACTATTTGCCTTACTTGTATTCCTTCTACATTTTTGGAAGAAAGGAAGTCCAATAGCACAGGGCTTTGGGGGCGGTATGTTTGGTTTTTTTGGTTTCTGCCCCTGGTGTTTTGTTTTGTTTTGTTTTCTGTTCGTTTTGGTACCTTCTTGTTTTTTGTTGTACTGTGTTTAGTAGGTCTGGGATGCAGTGCTGCGGGATGTGTAAGGGTCTCCTCTCCCTGGGGGTGGTCCTTTCCTTCACTCACTTGCTGTGCTAAAATTCTTTGTTACTTATCTTTATGAAATAACATTGGGGAATGTTAAGGACTACGGTCTCCTTCTAAGGTATTATGATTCTAAGTCACCTCAAAAATTAAAAAACAACACGCCCTCCTTCAGGGGAAACTCCTTGGAGGAGGGGGATTTTACAGGCTTTGGGGCCTTTGGGTGGGCTCGGTTTGGGGTCTCCACCATTAAAAGGAAAAATGGTAATTTTTCATCCATAAAAATCTTCTTATTTCTCCCTTTTTAGCTACCCCTGTAGTGAGGGCCGCTGGTTCCTTTTCCTTGAAAATTCAGGGGAAGTGATTTCCATCATAAATCTATGGCCCATGCCCAAACCCAAGGGTCCTTTTCTATAAAAACCCTGACAAAAACCCCCTTTCTATTACCTGTACCTTTAAAATTGTGGGGGGGGGATTTTAAAAACCCGGTGGGGTTAATTTCCCGGAAGATAGAAAAACTGTCCATATACTTCCCCTATTTTTGCTTCCCCTGACCCCCCACATTGGCTAATTTTATCTCAACTCCATTTGGGGGATAGTGGAGGTCTCTTCTCCTTTTATGGAAGGGACTATTCTTTTTTTTTCCCCCCAAATTCATGGGCCCTATTGATTATATTACCTCTCCCAAGCCAGCAAAGGGTGAATCTCGTGTTTTAAGGATTTAGTTATTTTTAGTCATGCCCCTCTTGTCCCCCAACTTCAGGCTGCTCCAAGGGTACAGATTACCCCTGGAGAATTCCCGTCTTAAAACCCGTTTGGGGATGAGGACTTTTTCTAATATCCTCCGAGGGTGGTGGCTGAATTTTTCAAGACAACCCGGAGGGTAGGGCGGGGCCAGTCCCCTTTCTTTGGGAGACGCTAAACGGCATTAAGGCCACTTTTTCGCCTACACTAACACCCGTCGAAGGGGGTTGCGATCAAATTTGATTGTTGAGTGAGAAGCTTCGGGAATTTCAATGGATTTTCTCTCTAACCCCCCTCCTGCAGCCAAACTCCCAATGGTCTAACACTAAAAAAGAGTATACGCTGGCTGGGGGTTATAGAGAGGTGTCCCCCGGCGGTCCCCGGGTGTCAGCTAAATTATTAGGGTTTGGGGGCAAAGCGGGGGGGCTTTTAAACCAATTTTGTAATGGGTTTAAATCTGGGTCCAATTTTTTATGCATTGAAGGAAATCGGGGAATATGCAATATTCTGCTTTGCTATTAAAAAATGTCCCCACGCGACTTCTAGACCCTTTAATTCACCAGAAAACCCCCGATGACAGGGGCCCCTCAGATGGCTTGGCATCTCCCCCCCCTTTCTGAGGCAGATAGGGAACCTTAACCCAAACCCCTCCAAAATAAAAAATCTCTAGGTTATTAAAACTTGGGGGAATAATAAAGCTCTTGGCCCATGGCTTCTTAGGAATTTTACAAGATTCTTTAAACTGAAGTCACACCCCTTCTAACCACGTCTCCAATCTATTCCTGACTAACACTCCCCTCCCACAAATATGAACACGCTTATAAAAGTTTTACCGAAGCCAGGGGAAGGGCGTGACTCCCCTCCCTACTGCCCCATTTTATTAATAAATGTTGACTTAAAAAAACTTTTTAAGGTGTTAGCAGACAGGGTGGCCACTCTTCTTCCCTGTTCATTTTGCCTCAACAGACGGGATTTGTTAAGGGCAGAGCGGCGGTCTCTAATATTTGTAAAGTCATTACTGTCCGATGAGATCAAATGTAATCCGGGGGTTCATCCCCTTTCCCGCTTCCTGTCCCTTGATCGAAAAAGCATTCGACAGGGTCAGTGGGGATGGCTGGGGGCATGATGGACGGATTTTGGATTCCAGGGGCTTCCTTCTTATATTTCTTCACTTATCCAGCCCCGCCCCCAGTCTATACCCGGGTATTTTCTAGGGCCATTGTTTGGGGGAAAGGACCGCCAGGGATGCCATTATCTCCCTTGTTTTAAATTTTGGCCATAGAGCCACCTCCAGGCCCTGGCCCCTCATCCAGATCTCCGGGGATTAAAATGGGTTTTATCCAAAATTAAAGGGCTCCTTATTTGCTGATGATCTTTTGATTTATCTATCTGACCCCCTGGTGGAGGTTCCGAAGCTTTTGATCTGTTACAGGAGTTTGGGGCCCTTTTTTCGTGCTTCAAGGTTAATTTTTTTTAAGCAGAATTGTTGGATCTTCCCCTGCCATTTACCTTTTCACATCGACTTCGCAATTTACCTATATCCCTGGCGGGTCCCCACAAGTATCCGGGGAAATATCGGGAAGTCCCCGGTCCATTTATCACCTCAATTACCCCCCCCCCCCCGTTCCCCAAAAAAGGTAAGGAACAGAACGATGGATCATTTTCCCCCCCCTTACTTCTAAGGCTCTCTTCCAAGATGATGACGTTCCCAAAAATACTATTTTTTTTACAAAAAATGTTGAGCATTTTTATCGACAAAGTTTAAATCGGGAAGGTTTTATTGGGGGATCAAATTTCCCCGATCATGCGATAATTACGGTTAAAATTGAGATCATCTATTAAGATGCGCCTTTTTTGGCGCTTTCTGTAATTTTGGGGGCCAGCAAATCAGATTACGAATAGAGCAGGGTGAGATGTGTGTGGACTCATACGGGGGTGTGTATGGTTGCGATGGCTGGAAAAATACATGACCCGTTTTTTAAGAACAGCGTTTTCCTGTTCAGCCCCCACTGTCTTTCAGCGTTCATAGGGGTAGGGCCTGCGCTCTGCCGTGGGCCAAACAGCTCAGCAAATTATCTATTTTTTGCACAGAAAAAACCCCTACTATTAGCGTGATCCTTTCCAATTTTTGTTATATTTGAAAGATTTGAAAGATTTTTTGTAGTTAGCTAGAGAATTTAAAGCAGCATCTACCGCTGTAAATTCACGGCGGGGGGGTTTCGGGGGGGGGGGGGGGGCCCCCGGGCGAACACAGACAAGCTTATTATAAAGAACCTGGATAAAGTTCACCCAAAATTTTAAAAATT
>JAODAL010027527.1:0-54810 GCA_025379985.1 Phyllomedusa bahiana
TTTAAAATTTTTTTTTTTTTTTTTTTACTTTTTCACTTATATTTTACTTTCCCCCATAGGGGACTTGTATCAGTGATCTCCAGATCAGTGATACAATGGAGAACAGTACACAGCAATGGAGAACAGTACACAGCAATCTATTCTCTCTGGAAGAACCAGAGAGAATGGATTGTACCCAGCCACTGATCACTGCTTTATGAGAGCTTGGCTAAGCTGTTAAGGATGAGTCTGTAGATATGATTGTAGTCTGCTGCAAGTAACAACCAACAGAACTGTGACTCATTTAGTAATTCTAAATGAGTGCAAGGCCAAAACCATTATGTTATTCTACTAAATGTATTTTCTACATTTAATAATGGTGATCTTATTTATTAATGTTTATTAAGTGCTTTATTTCATAAGAAGTTTGTAAAGGTAAAAAACATTAAACAAAATAAATCAATCATCTGGTTTCTCATCACAAACATGGCGATGAGCAGCTAGAAATGTATTTGCACCTCTTTTCATTCCTGCAGTCCATCATCTTGACATTCAGCTACCTGTCTTGGAAAAAAAACATTCAGGTTTCAATATCAGTTTCCATTACCCATCAAAAATCCATTGAGTATGATAAGCAGGTTTGGTCAGTGCAAAGGCAAAGAGCAAATATGATTAAAAAAACATCAAAGCAAGCTCAGATTTCTCCATCTATGCTTCACTCTGCATAATACTCCAGCATTAGAAAATATACAGCCGGCTACTTGATTTCCAGCCGTTATATGGGGTAAACCAATGAAAGCTGTGACTATAAGAGACTGCATGCAAAAGTGTGCAATATATATATAGTATTTCACAACAGTGAGTACACCCCTCACATATATCTTTTCTTGGGACAACACTAAATATAAGACACTTTGATACAATGAAAAGTAGTCAGTATACAGCTTGTATAACAGTGTAAATTTGGTGTGCTCTCAAAATGACTCAACACACAGCCATCAATGTCTTAACCGCTGGCAACTAAAGTGAGTACACCCCTGAGTGAAAATGGACAAATTGTGCCTAATTTGCCATTTTTCCTCCCCGATGTCTTGTGCCTCATTAGTATTACACGCTCTCAGTTTTGAATGGGGAGCAGGCAGGGGCGTCGCTAGGATGTTTTCTTTGGGGCTCGAGCCCCGAATAAAACTCCCTGTTCCCCGAGTCTCCCGGGCTCCAGGCCGCTGCCGTGGGCTTGGAGCACCGACTGGCCTTCAGCTGCAGGTGCGTCCGCTGGACGCACCTGCAGCTGCGGGCTTCTGCGGAGCAGAAGCGACGCTCCTGCTCCGCAGACAGTGTCGGACCGGCTCTGGGGCCGACACTGGGGGGGGCCGCCGGGTCCTCACAGCGCTGAGGACCCCGCCGCGGCCCGTGCGCCTCAGCCGGCAGCGTCGCGATGATGTGATGTCATCGCGACGCTGCCTCTCCTCGGCGCACAGCGCGTCATAGGCCGTGCGCCCGAGGACTGCCCGGGGGAGCGCGGGCTGAAGAGGACAGAGCGCGCTCGCCGGGGGAGTTAAGGTGTATTAATGTTGTTATTTTTATAGCGTTTACCTGCCTCAGTGCCCCCCTATACTGCCTGTGCCCCTATAATGCCTGCCTGTGACCCCAATATGCTGCCTGTGGCCCCCATATCCCTGACTGTGGGGCCCCCCCCATTACTCCTGTGGCCCCCATATCCCTGCCTGTGGCCCCCATATACTGCCTGTGGCCCTAAAATGCCTGCCTGTGACCCCCATATACTGCCTGTGGCCCCCCATATACTGCCTGTGGCCCCCATATCCCTGCCTGTGGCCCCATATACTGCCTGTGCCCCTTTAATGCCTGCCTGTGGCCCCCATATCCCTGCCTGTGGCCCCATATACTGCCTCAGTGCCCCTATAATGCCTGTCTGTGGCCCCATATTACTGCCTGTGGCCCCATATCCCTGCCTGTGGCCCCCATACTGCCTGTGGCCCTATAATGCCTGCCTTGAAACCCCCATATACTGCCTGTGGCCCCCATATTACGCCTGTGGCCCCCATATCCCTGCCCTTGGGCCCCCCTATTACTGCCTGTGGCCCCCATATACTGCCTGTGGCCTCCATATCCCTGCCTGTGGCCCCCATATTACTGCCTGTGGCCCCCATATACTGCCTGTGGCCCCCATATCCCTGCCTGTGGCCCCCATATACTGCCTGTGGCCCCATATACTGCCTGTGCCCCTATAATGCCTGCCTGTGGCCCCCATATCCCTGCCTGTGGCCCCATATACTGCCTGTGCCCCTATAATGCTGCCTGTGTGGGCCCCCATATCCCTGCCTGTGGCCCCCATATCACTGCCTGTGGCCCCCATATCCCTGCCTGTGGCCCCCATATACTGCCTGTGGCCCCCATATCCCTGCCTGTGCCCCTATAATGCCTGCCTGTGCCCCCCCATATGCTGCCTGTGTCCCCCCATATACTGCCTGTGGCCCCCATATCCCTGCCTGTGGCCCCCAAAAGGCTGCCTGGCCCCTATTTAATGCCTGAACTGTGCCCCCCATATACTGCCCGTGGCCCCCTATCCCTGCCTGTGGCCCCCATATGCTGTCTGTGGCCCCCATATACCCGCTTCAGTTTCCCCTATATTCTGCCTCAGTGCCCCTATATACCTTTATGTGGCCCCTATATACTGCCTCATGCCCCATATACTGCCTGTGGCCCCATATACTGCCTCAGTGCCCCCATATACTGCCTGTGCCCCCTATATAGTTCCTGTGGCCCCTATATACCTGCTGTGGCCCTATATACCTTCCTGGGGCCCCATATACCTGCCTGTGGCCCCATATACTGCTTCAGTGCCCCTATATACCTAACTGAGGGGACTGCTATACCTATAATTAAGGAGTTGCTGGGAAAATGTGAGGGTTCTAAGATATTTGTGACCACATCCTCAGGGACGAGTATTGGCCGGGACAATCAGCATGAAGGGTGGAAAACCCGGGTGGAGAAGAGGGAAAGGGGAAAGGGGAACGACGCTGATCAGAAAAACGTCTCCTGTGAGTTACTAAATGTAACTGCAGTTGTAATCACTTATATGTCTGCAGAGCGTCTACATACAACTAGTAACTACCCCTATTGGTCACTATATGGCAGTGGTATATGGCTTCAGAGCCTGTGTAAAAGCTGATAGTCACATGTGGGGTCTGGCAGGATTATTGATCCTTATTAGTAATAGTTTTGGGTCTTTGTTTTGAGGAGGGTTTTAGTAACAATCACTTGTCTGGTAGATTTGCTCCATGTATCGGTTTTATGTTTTGGGGACTGTTTAGGGGTATTGTCATATGAAGGTGAGGAAGTTCTGAAAAAGTAAATTTTTTCATTGGTGATTTTTACTGTACAGTGACTGCTGAGGAGATGGACGGGATCTGTGTGGGATGGGGGCAGAAAATTAGTGACAGGAACACAAGGTTTTCCTGTAAAAAAAAATTCACAGTTCACAATGAGGCGTGAAAAATGTCGTGTGAACCCAGCCCTACCCAGAAAAACACAAAGGGCCCGAGCCCCGGATGTTTTAGGACCCTAGTAACGCCCCTGGGAGTAGGTGTGTTAAAATTGATGTTATTGTTCTCACACTCTCTCATACTTGTCACTGGAAGTTCAACATGGCACCTCATGGCAAAGAACTGTCTGAAGATCTGAAAAAAATTGCTCTACATAAAGATGGCCTGGGTTATAAGAAGATTTGCAATACACTGAAACTGAGATGCTGCACAGTGGCCAAGACCATACAGTGGTCTAACAAGACAGGTTCCACTCAGAACAGGCCTCGACATGGTCAACCAAAGAAGATGCATTCACATGCTCAGCATCAAATCCAGAGATTGTCTTTTCAAAATATAAGTGCTGCCAGCATTGCTGCAGAGGTTAAAGAGGGTCGGCCTGTCCGTGTTCAGACCATACGACACACTGTATCAAATTGGTCTGCATGTCTGTCATCTCAGAAGGAAGCCTCTTCTAAAGATTATGCACAAGATGGTGGTGAGAGGGTCATGGTTTGGCGCTGCGTGAGTGCTGCCAGCTGTGGGGTGCTACAGACAGTTCATTGAAGGAAGTATGAATGCCAACATGTGGCATCCTCAAACAGAAGGTGGAGTAGTGTAAGTTCTCTAACATGCACCAGCTCCGTGATATTGTCAGAGATGAGTGGAAGAGGATTTCAGTAGTAACATGTGAAGCTGTAGTGAACTCCATTCTCAAGAGAGTCAAGGCAGTGCTGGAAAATAACGATGGCCACAAAAAGTATTGACACTTTGGGCACATTTTGTCCATTGTCACTTAGGGGTGTACTCACTTTTGTTGCCAGTGGTTTAGACATTGATGGCTGTGTGTTCAGTTATTTTGAGGGCACACCAAATGTACACTGTAAGGGTATGTTCACACGGCTTAAAATGGCGCATATTTTGTCTTACATTTCACCACGTATTGCGCTTTATACATGGCGAAATGCGTGCCGAAATTTTGGCAATTCATAGCTCTCAAAGTAACCCCGCGTGCACAATACGATCGTATCGTATGCCCGGGAAGAGAAGTGACATGGCAATTGTTAGCGGCCGGCCCCCACATGCGTTGGAATTACGCGCTGATCAGCACATGGTTTCAAAACACCCGGTGTATTGCGGCACATACTATACGTGCTGCAATAAGCCATGTGAACATACCCTTATACAAAGTGTTAAGTGGATACTTTACATTGTATCAAAGAGTCATATCTTCAGTGTTGTCCCATGATGGTTTAAGACTAAGGGTTCTATGTATGAAAACTATATAGGTCTAAAACTGTCTTTGTTGCCCATACTAACCCATCAGATCTCCCTTTTTATTTCATAAAGTGCTCTGATGGGTTGCTATGGGCAACAAAAAAGTTTTAGACCTACATAGTTTTCTTACATGTGGCCCTAAATACCCAGGATTTTGGATCCCTTGGCATAAGAGACTTGATACTTCCCACCTGCTGGATCTGTGAAACTAAGGATTTAGGTCTCAAAGAAAAATATGATTTACAGCTCTCACACAAATTTCTGAACTGGGATCAATCTCCAGCAAAACATGTTGGCAAGTTAACAGTGTGTTGATGAGGAACTACAGAGAAAACCGTTTTATTACTCTGCATGTTTTGTGTGAGTTGCTTCTGAGTGGAAAGTCGAGTGAGGACACCATTCATAAGATAAAGCCCTGATGCCAGTGCAGGGGCAGCATTGCAGTGCTGAGTGCTGCGATGCCAGACCAAAGGGTCCAATGGAGCTGTCACGGACCACGCCGCAGCCCATGGGTCAGACTGCAGGCGCGTCCATTCCCCAGCCGGCTCCCCGAGTGGCCCCGTGGTCCGAGCGCCGGGCCGTAGGCGCACTGGCTCCCGGGGCGCGGGTACTCACCTGACCGCGCTTCTGATTCGCTGCTTGCCTGTGCCCGCCGGAGCAGGCGTCCCCGCTCTCTAGTGCGCGCGGCGGCTTCCTCAAATTTAAAGGGCCAGCGCGCCGGTAATTGGTGGTTGCCAGCCGCTGACCCTATATAATGGCCCCTCCTCCGGCAGTCCCCTGCCAAATTTTTAGTGCCTCATAGCCTATCGAGAAAGTATTCCTTGTGCCGTGATTGTCTCTTCCGTGTACCGTACCGCCTTGCTTCCGTCCCTCGACCACGAACCCCTGCCGCTTGTCCTGACCTTCTGCCTGTCCTCGACTACGCCTACATCTCACGATTCTGTACCATGTTCACCCTTGGCTACCACCGCAAGCAAATCCCGCCAGTGGAAGCGACCTGGTAGTTTCCCATCGCAGCAAGTCCATCCCGCTTTGCGGCGGGCTCTGGTGAAAACCGGATTCTACTTAGACTCCGCTCCCTGGTGTGGGCTTTCACCATCGTTTGCGGTGGCCCAGCGGATCCACTACCGTCAGTCGATACAGGAGTCTATATTTGGAGGAGGAGCCAGGGAGTGGGGTTGAGTGCAACCCTGACCATGTGTGTTGCCAGTGTGCTGCCAGAGAGACCTGCTACCAGTGGGAAGGTAGCTCCAGGTACAGACCAGCCCCTAAAAGATGAACATGAAGGAGAAGGAGAGAACATAAAGGAGTTCAGTTGGCTAATCTAATAATTGTCTTTCCTCAGGAATTGAATCTCTTTTATGTCAAATATTAAATTCAGGATACGTTTGGCTACAGAACAGTTCTCAGGAAAGACACTCTCGTGCTGATAGAATGGGAACAAATTAATAACTAATAACATGTTGGTAAAATTCTCGCTCCCTTAGTCAGTGATGCCATTAATATTCAAATATGTTGGTTGTTAATAACAGAACTCCAACGGCCAGACAACATGTATGATCAAGCTGTGCCTGTTTTCTGGCATGTGTTGAGCCAAAAATCCTGTTGTAGCCCTGACATACAGATCTAAAAATGGTTGTAAGCCAAAATCTGCTGCATGCTGCTGACCCGGCACTTTTGCATCCACCAATTTCATGGGGGTGTGACGTGCCAGACTCGTACGATGTGCCACATTTCTGAATGGCAAATGGTGGCACGAAAGTGTTGAACTAATCCATACAATTTCATGTGGCGAGGCTAAGAAAATTTTGCTGCATGGCACACATTTAAAAAGTGCTGTGAGACACTTTCACACATACTGATGAATGCTACACTAACTTACTGAGAAGTGGACTATCGATGCGGTGCAACTTTTCATACATGTCTCCTATGATGTCTATATTCTTTGTCATAGCTGCCCAGCACTGTAGGCACTCTATGCTCAACATCATGTACCTGCAGATGGACAGATCATAGGTTGACTGCAATGCTGTCTCGGCTGGTCATTCCTCATAAGAATTGCAAAATATAGAGGAGCCACGTGAAAAATTCAATACTTTAATAACTCTTCTTAAAATGTAGACATTCAGCCGAAATAAACAGTATGTCCATCACTACATATGTAAGAAAGCATATACTTAGGTTTGCAGTTGCGGCTTATCCAAGCCGTTCAGTGTGAATCCATATTCATGCTCCCGATTAGGTGAGCAGGAGACGCCGACATCCAAGGCAGAGCAAGACGCACAGCCGCGCAACGTTTTGGGGATAGCTCCTCCCCTTCCTCAGGCACGTACATCACAAGGTGCAGCTTCCTTAAATAGGTAAGTTTAAAAACATTTAACCCTTTACTATGCAGAACTGGGAACTAAAAAAATACTTTCAGATTAAAACTCACAATCAAACCCCTTGGTGACAGTGATTCAAGTTTAGCGATCCAGTAGGCCTCTCTTTTTAACAACTTACTGCCCATCTGTGAACTGTCATTTCTCTAAAATACACCATCGTAGCTCACAGACATCGTGGCGAGCCTCTGCAAAGTGTCTCGCCACGGAGGTTTCTCCAAAGGATTTCTTGTCCTCCCTTTCCTTTTCATTTATATCTTGTAAATATTGCTCTTTCTAGGTTCTAATTGCGGATCTATGCTCATTAATCCTAATCCGTATTGATCGAGAGGTCTGGCCAACATACACCTGCCCACATGGGCATTTTAACATGTATATTACACAATCGCTATCGCAAGTGTGAAACCCCCTCATTTTGATAGCATAGCCTTTTGTGGGATGGTAAATGTTCTCACCTTTAATAATTGATGTGCAGTTCTGGCACTTTAAACACGCAAAAGTGCCTGACCTAGTACTACTCAGTAGGGTTTGTTTCCTCATTTTCTTAGATGTTCTCAAATCTGTGGCTGTAAGTTGTTGACCCAAGGTTCTACCCTTGCGGTAGATCCATCGTGGGTGGTCTTTAAACAGGTAGCCAAATTTGGCATCACTGCTTAAAATTTTCCAATTTCTCAATATTGCTTGTTTGATAATACCTGCATGCCTGTCATATACAGACATGTAGGTAAATCGTTGATCATTTTGTCTCTTAACCTGTGGGGTAAGTAGTTTTTCTCTAGGAATAGTCAAGACCTCTAGACCTAACTTTCTTAACTCATCCTCCGCATAGCCTCTTTCAACAAAGTTCCTGACGATCTTCTCCATGGTAGCTAGATAGTCTGCATCATCACCACAAATTCGTCTCGCCCTAATAAATTGCGATTTTTTTTTTTTAAATCCCTTTAAACACGTGGGGCGTGCTGACTAGTACGATGGAGGATATTATTGTGATCCGTGTCGGTAGTAAATAGGGAGGAATGAAACCCATCTTCCTGTTTTTTGACTAATTCATCCAAGTATGATACAACATACTGATCCTTGGTTAAAGTAAACTGAATGAGTGTGTGAATACTATTAAGATATGTGACGAACTACTCCAACTGGGACTTCGATCCAGACCACAGCAGGAACACGTCGTCAACATATTGCAGCCAGGTGACAATATGGCTGCCAAATTCAGATGACAAAACATATTTCCTTTCAAAAAACATCATAAGGAGGTTCGCGAACTTGGAGCAACAGGGGCCCCCAGCGAGGTCCCCTGCAGCTGCAAGAACATCTGGTCGCCAAAACGGAAAAAATTCTTAGTAAGTACAATCTCAAGGAGCTGTAATAGGAACGCTATCTTAGCATTAGACAACTTCTTATCCTGGCCTAGGGTTTCCCTAACCGCTGACATTCCTTCCTCAAACGGGATGTTAGTAAATAAGGACTTAATGTCCAAAATACATAACCATGTGACATTGCCACTATTAATTCCATTGATTGCTTTAAGGAATTGGCCGGTGTCCTGAAGGACCAAAGGGTCCCTTTTTATTGCAGGTTGTAAATACATGTCTATATATGCTGCAAATGGCTCCAATAAGGAGTCAATACCGGAGACGATTGGACGCCCTGGTGGTTTGTCCACTGATTTGTGTATTTTCGGCACCATATATAGAATGAGTATTCTGGGATTTTTCTTAATTAAAACTTGTTTCTCCTGGACACTGATAATCTCTTTGTCCATGGCCTCCTGTAGTACTTCTTGTATACACTCCGAGAATTTTCTCGTGGGGTCTCCTTTAATGGGCGATAAATCAGGGGGTCCTGTAATTGTACTTTTGCCTTCTGTAGGTATGGCTCAATGTCCATAACCACAGAGGCACCTCCCTTATCTGCTTTTTTTATTATGATGGAAGTATCATTCTTTAACCCCTTACCGCCGGAGCCAGTTTTGGCCTCTCTGACAGAGGCCCATTTTTGAAATCTGGCATGTGTCACTGTACGTGAGAATAACTTTTTGACACTTTTACCTATCCATGTGATTTAGAGATTGTTTTCTCGTGACACATTTTGCTTTCAGATAGTAAGAAGTTTTGGTCCAAAAAGTCCTTGTTTATTTGTGAAAAATATCAGAGAATCATGAAAAATTTGAAAAATTTACCATTTTCAAAGTTCAAAAATGTCTGTGTGTAAGACAGATAGTTATTCCACTCAAAATAGGTTATAACTAGCATCAACCATATGTCTACTGTATAAATAAATAGATATATCCAGCTCACCCGAACACCTTTCTGCGAGCACGGGCACGCTGGCAAAGCGAAAATCCAATAGTGAAGAGATGAAGTCCAGCTCTGCTTGATGCAAATAAAATCCACGTTTATTGGAGAATGAAGACAAAATCAGACATCCAAAGACATACTTCTCACGCGTTTCAGGTCCCAAACAAAATGGCCCTTATTCGTAGCATATGTCTACTGTAGGTTGGCATCTTTTTTTTAAATGTCTGTTTTTATTTATGTCATTAGGGGGGCTTAGAAATTTAGTAGTAATTTGCAAATTTTCTTGAAAATTTGCAATATACATTTTTTTAGGGATCAGTCCAGTTCTAACATGATTTTGATTGGCCTGTATGTTAGATACCCCAATATATGACTTCATCTAAGAAACTATACTTAAAGTATTCAATACAGCATTTAGGAAGTTTATTAACCCGTTAGGTGTTTCACAGGAATTAAAGCAAAGTAGAGGTGAAATTTCAAAATGTAACTTTTTTTGCAGATTTTCAATTTTTATCCATTATTCACAAGAACACGGTAGGTGTGATCAGGGAAATGCAACTTAATATTGATTCCCCAGACTGTTCCATTTTCAGAGATATCCCATATGTGGGCCTAGTGCGCGATTTAGCTCAACCACAAGCCCCAGAATAGGAGGAGCACCTACTGGACTCTGGGGTCTCATTTTTATTACGATTTTATTTAGGCGCCATTTCAGGTTTGCAGATTTAATAAACACCCCTAAAAAGACCCCATATTGGAAACTACACCCCTTAAGGAATATATCCTTGGGTGCAGTGAGTATATAGACCCCACAGGTGATTCGCAATTTTTTTTAGTGTTAAGCTGTGAAAATTAAACATTTTATTTTTTTTCCAACAAACTGCAATTTTAGCTGAAAAATTTTCATTTTTACATGGAATCCTGGAAAAAAGCACCGAAAATTTTGTCACGCAATTTCTTCTAAGTTCGGCAATACCCTACATGTGGGTGTAAACTGCTGTTTTGGCGCATGGCTTGTCATACAAGGGAGGGAGCGCTATTTGGCTTTTGGAACGCAGATTTTGGTAGGGCCATGTCGCATTTGCAAAGCCCCCAAAGTACTAGAACAGGTGAAACCTTCAAGAAGTCGCCCCATTTTTGATTCAACACCCCTCAGGGATCTCATCTAGGGGCGTACTGTGCATTTTGTGAACTCAGGTGTTCCATAGTTTTTTTTTTCAGTATTGGGCTATGATAATGGTGGGAGAAAACGCAGTTCAGCCATTGTTTTTTGGGCTTCATTCTTACAATGTTCGCCGTACGGGAAAAAAACAGGATAACTTTACTCTGTGGTCGGTACAATTATAATGATATAAATTTTATATAGTTTTTTTAATGTTTTATTACTTTTACACAATAGAAGTAGGTCTATAAAAAATTGTGTTTTTATGTTGTCCTATTCTGACAACCATAGCTTTTTTATTTTTCTGTATACAGAACTGATTATGGGCTTGTTTTTTGTGGGATGAGTTGACATTTTATTAGTACCATTATGGGGGGCATATGACGCTTTGATCACTTTTTATTAAGGTTTTTGTGAGGCATTTTGAACAAAATACAACATTCCTGGTAGTGTTTTTTTTTATCTTTTATTTTTTACAGCGGTCACCGTGCAGTATAAATGACATTTTAATTTTACTCAGCAGGTCGATACGATTACAGTGATACCAAATTTGTATATTTTTTTTCATGTTTTACTGCTTTTACACAATAAAAACACTTTTATTCAAAAAGGAAAACACGTTTTTGCATCGTCGCGGTCTGAGAGCCATAACTTTTTTATTTTTCTGTCTACAGAGCTGTGTAGGGGCTTTTTTTTTGCGGGATGAGTTGACGTTTTTATTGGTATCATTTTTGGGGGACAAGACTTTATGATCAGTTATAAATCTTTTTTTTGGAGGCCAGAGTGACCAAAATTCTGCAATCCTAGGAGTGTTTTTTATTTTTATTTTTAACAGTGCTCACTGTGCAGTATCCATGACAAGTTAGATTTAATCTGTGGGTCCATACAATTCCGGCAATACCCAATTTATACAGTTTTGTTATGTTGAAGTGTTTTTATTGTGTAAAACTATTTTTATGCATCGCTGTCTTCTGAAAGCCATAACTTTTTTATTTTTCCGTTTACAGAGAGGTGTAATGACATTTTTTGCGGGATGAACTGACGTTTTAATTGGTACAAATTTGGTGTTTATATGAGTTTTTGATCGCTTTTTATTCCATTTTATGTGCAGCAGGATGAATGAAAATCGCAATTCTTTGATTGTTTTTTTAATTTTTTTTTAACAATGTTTAACATACGGGTTAATTTATATGATACATTTATAGGACAGGTCGTTACGCATGCGGCGATACCAAATATGGGTACTTTATTTATTTTTTATATTTTTTGGGGTGTTTGGCGTCTGTAAAGGGGAAAAGGGTGGTGTACGTGTTTTTATTTTATTTTTTGTGTTTGTGTTTTACTTTTTTCCCTTTTTTTTACTTTTTTTTAATTTTTTTACACTTTCTTTTACTTTCCCCATAGGGGATTTATAACACCAATCTTCAGATCTTCTGAAGGTTGCTGTTAGAAGGCAGGCCAGTACATAGCACTGTTGCTATGCACTGGTCTCCATGACAACTGTCAGTCACAGACGGCTCCAGGAAGTGACTTTCAGTTCCCAGGGCTGTCTGGTAGGAGATCGTTGCTGCACTAACGTGCAGCAGCACGCTGAGGAGCAGGCAGAAGGGGCTCCCTCCTCCTGCCTGCGACTTAGCTCCGACGATCTTAATTGATCGTCGGAGTTAAGGGGTTAAACACCCGTGGCCGGAGCTCACTCCGGCCGGGGGTGATGCAGCATGAAGCCAGAGGTAATTTACCACTGGTCCCATGTCGCGATCGTGCATGGCTCGCCCGCAAGTCCACGCGATCGCCAAGACGTATGGATACGTCCATTTGTGGGAAGTCACTTCCCGCTAGGGCGTATGCATACGTCCAATGTCGGAAATGGGTTAACTCTTTTATTGCCCTCCTTTTTTATTCAAATTATTAGATCTAAAACTTGGCTTCAAATGCCATTGTTCTGTGACCTCACTGGTGACTAATTCCTGGAATACTTCAAGTGAAGCTGACTTCATCTCTGGTCAAACTGATTATTTTTCTTACATTTCTTTGAATACATTTTATCGTCACCACCATCACACCTTAACCCATCACCAGAAGTTGAAAAGAACATCTTACACCTGATATTACGGCAGAACTTATAGAAGTCCACAGTAAAGTCGAACAAATCCAATTCTTGACTAGGGACTAAGTTCAGTCCCTTCTCTAGAATGTCCAGTTGTGCAGACGATAATATTTTGGAGGAGATGTTCATTGCTAGCGTTGGTTGTTTTTCTTCCGGGTTTTCACCACTTTCTTTTCTGTTATACCTATTGCTGCAACTTCTGAACACGCTCCTTCCATTTCTGGGATTCTTCCTTTGTCTAAAAAATCCTTTCCTCTACGTTCCTGATTGGGACGTGTACCGCTTGTTGCGCCTCTATTCTGTGTGTCAGAGTCATCCGTCCCAGAAGATATGGAATTCCACCCATTTCTCTTTGTATGTAATTACGGGATTTGCGGTGATAGCATCTCTCCTCGGACCAGGTGTACACTCTATTTGCTGCATAGTCCTTAGTCTCCCTTTCAAATTTTTTTATCTTATTTTGCAGCAAAATTTTTTTAGCTTGTCAATATTAGCTTTAAGTTCAGCCTGCGTCCGGTTATATTCATCCAATGGAGTGTCTTTTTTGTACTCGTCTTCTAGCTTTTTAACATCCATTTTCACTTCATTTATTGCATGTTGCAAATATTGTATAGTTAAAATCATCAAATCCATGGAGTATCGATTGCTGATGGCAAACCACCTTTCTTTGTATTTGCTGTCATCAGGAAGCAGAATTGGTTGCAGAAGACGAGTACAAAAAAGACACTCCATTGGATGAATATAACCGGACGCAGGCTGAACTTAAAGCTAATATTGACAAGCTAAAACAAAATAAGATCAAAGAATTCGAAAGGGATACTAAGGACTATGCAGCAAATAGAGTGTACACCTGGTCCGAGGAGAGACGCTACACTCATACATGTGGGGAAAAGTTCCCTGCGCCTCGCCAGTGTGTGTGGGGCATAGTGCGGGGACATGGGGGCAGTGCGGGACTTAGTCACCGTGCGGGGCTGCGCCTAAAAACAGTTCCGATGCGAGACAGGCTGGAACAGCGAGAAATCATTCCATTTGTCGGTGCGGAGTATGAATCAAAAATCGCCTTTATAAAGGCGTTCAACATTCTCAGAAAAGAGCTGAAACCTAAAAAATAAAAAATACATAAAACAAAATCACTTTCCAATATCCTAATTCAAGAATTAGGATATTGGAAATTGCCGGGAAATACAGTAATTCAAAATCAGAAAGCTATTCTGATTGGTCGGCATAAACCAGCCAATCAGAATAGCAGCGACAGTGAACCATTAAAACCTATGGGGAAGTTTAGACCAATCAGAATCCACGGCGGGATAGTTCAAAATACAGTAAAAATGCTGAAAAGAGCTGATTGGTTAAGCTACCGGGGACTTGGCTAGCTCAGCCAATCAGAATAGGAACGACAGAGACCCATTCTAGCCTATGGAGAATTATTGACCAATCAGAATAGGAGCGACAAAGACCCATTCTAGTCTATGGAGAAGTTTAGACCAATCAGAATCCACAGCGGGATAATTCAAAATACAGTAAAAAGACAGAAAAGAGCTGATTGGCTGAGCTAGCGGGTGCTTGGCTATCCCAGCCAATCAGAGCGCGAGCTACTTCTCCCATTATAGTCTATGGAGAGATGGGCGCACTGAAATCTCGGCACTCAGCGTCGTGCGGCATGAAGTATTAATCAAAAGATTATTTTTATTAAATGTAAAACATTATCAGATAAAGAGCCGAACCCTTTTTTACAAATAAAGCAGTTAAAAACCCGAACAACGCGTTTGTCGCCGAGACCGGCGCTACATAGGGAATTGCAATAGAGAGAATTGCCGGGAAATACAGTAATTCAAATTGTTTAAGCTATTCTCATTGGTCGGCAGAAGCCAGCCAATCAGAATAGGAGCGACAAAGACCCATTATATCCTATGGAGAAGTTTGGACCAATCAGAATAGGAGCGACAATGTCCCATTATATCCTATGGAGAAAAATTGACCAATCATATTCAAAGGCAGGACAGTTCAAAATACAGTAAAAATGCAGAAACGAGCTGATTGGTTGAAGCGGCGGGGGCTCGTCCAGCTTAGCCAATCAGAGCGCGAGCTACTTTCTCATAGAGTTCTATGGGAAAAGAAATTCTGAGCACGCTCTGTGATTGGCTAAGTTAAAAGAGGCGCCGTTATTTGGACCAATGGGAGAGCGGGCGACGCTCCTATGGGTTTTCTAAAGTAATCTGAAATAAAACTGTACATGGCCGAAATCAAATTATAACACTACAGAAGTTGTCCCGATGTGTATATAAAATGAATAATAATATGGGGGTAACGAAAAATAAATATTAAATCAATAAAATCATGTTTATTTCTTTATTTTCGTTAGCCAAGGATCAATAGTATGGGTGCAACGAAAATAAAGAAATAAACATGATTTTATTGATTTAATTTTTTTTTTTTTCGTTACCCCCATATTATCATTCGTTTTATATACACATCGGGACCACTTCTGTAGTGTTATTATTTGATTTCGGCCAAGTAAAGGTTTTTTTGAGTTTGCATTAGAAAAACCATAGGAGCGTCGCTCGCTCTCCCATTGGTCCAAATAACGGCACCTCTTTTAACTCAGCCAATCAGCTCTTTTCTGTCTTTTTACTGTATTTTGAATTATCCCGCCGTGGATTCTGATTGGTCAATCCTTCCCCATAGGTTTTAATGGTTCCCTGTCGCTCCTATTCTGATTGCAACTAGCTCAGCCAATCAGCTCTTTTCTGTCTTTTTACTGTATTTTGAATTATCCCGCCGTGGATTCTGATTGGTCAATCCTTCCCCATAGGTTTTAATGGTTCACTGTCGCTCCTATTCTGATTGGCCGGTTTATGCCGACCAATGAGAATAGGTTTCAGAATTTGAATTACTGTATTTCCCGGCAATTTCCAATATTGATATTGCGCCGTTCTAGAGTTTTGGAAAGTGTTTTTTTTTTAAGTATGTTTATTTTTTACGTTCAGCTCTTTTCTGACACTGTTTTCCGCCTTTATAAAGGCGATTTTTTTCGGAATCATACTCCTGCTGCACGGAGCGGAGCGCCGAGATTTCTGTCGCGATCTTCGATCTGCTTCCTCGCATGTTCGGATCCTGCTTCACTTTGCCTCTGTCGGAGGATTTAGACCAAAAAAAACCTGGTCTGCCTGTCGGAGCTGCCGAGCGCTGCACTGCGCCTCGCTTTGCCGACTCGCCATCGTACATGCCTCGGAGTTTTCGAGCGCGCCGCGTCCCGCCCCGGAACGCCTACCCCGCGCCCACACCGCGCCCACTGCCCGCCCCTTCATGCGGGGCGCAGCTGAAAGTGGCGAACGCTGCGCCTAACACTGAATCCCCGCGTCCGACAGCGGGATTCGGGCTGGGAGGCGCAGTATACGCCAAAAAATTGGCGTAAAGCCCGATCATACATGTCGCCCCAAGTCCTTATCCACTAACATCCCGTTTGAGGAAGGAATGTCAGCGGTTAGGGAAACCCTATGCCAGGATGAGAAGTTGTCTAATGCTAAGATAGCGTTCCTATTACAGCTCCTTGAGATCGTACTTACTAAGAATTTTTTCCGTTTTGGTGACCAGATGTTCCTGCAGCTGCAGGGGACCTCGATGGGGTCCATTGTTGCTCCAAGTTACGCGAACCTCTTTATGATGTTTTTTGAAAGGAAATATGTTTTGTCGTTGAATTTGGCAGCCATATTGTCACCTGGCTGCGATATGTTGACAACGTGTTCCTGCTGTGGTGCGGATCGAAGTCCCAGTTGGAGCAATTCGTCACATATCTTAATAGTATCCACACACTCATTCAATTTACTTTAACCAAGGATCAGTATGTTGTATCATACTTGGATGTCTTAGTAAAAAATAGTAAGATGGGTTTCATACCTCCCTATTCTCTAAGGACACGGATCACATTAATATCCTTCACCGTACTAGACAGCACGCCCCACAAGTGTTTAAAGGGATTAAAAAATAGCAAAATATTAGTGCGAGATGAATTTGTGGTGATGATGCAGACTATCTAGCTACCATGGAGAAGATCATCAGGAAATTTGTTGAAAGAGGCTATGCGGAGGATGAGTTAAGAAAGTTAGGTCTAGAGGTCTTGACTATCCCTAGAGAAAAACTACTTACCCCACAGGTTAAGAGGTTAAAATGATCAACGATTTACCTACATGTCTGTCTATGACAGGCATGCAGGTATTATCAAACAAGCAATATTGAGCAATAGGAAAATTTTACGCAGTGATGCCAAATTTGGCTATCTGTTTAAAGACCACCCACGATGGATCTACCACAAGGGTAGAACCTTGGGTCAACAACTTACAGCCACAGATTTGAGAACATCTAAGAAAATGAGGAAACAAACCCTACTGAGTAGTACTAGGTCAGGCACTTTTGCGTGTTTAAAGTGCCAGAACTGCACATCAATTATTAAAGGTGAGAACATTTACCATCCCACAAAAGGCTATGCTATCAAAATAAGGGGGTTTCACACTTGCGATAGCGATTGTGTAATATACATGTTAAAATGCCCATGTGGGCAGGTTATGTTGGCCAGACCTCTCGATCAATAGGGATTAGGATTAATGAGCATAGATCCGCAATTAGAACCTAAAAAGCAATATTTACAAGACAAAAATGAGAAGGAAAGGGAGGATAAGAAATCGTTTGGAGAAACCTCCGTGGTGAGACACTTTGCGGAGGCTCGCCATGATGTTTGTGAGCTACGATGGTGTATTTTAGAGAAAGTGGTATGTAATGACAGATCACAGATGGGTAGTAAGTTGTTAAAAAGAGAGGCCTTCTGGATCGCTAAACTTGAATCACTCTCACCAAAGGGTCTGAATGAGAGTTTTAATTTGAAAGTGTTTTTGTAGTTCCCAGTTCTGCATGGTAAAGGGTTAAATGTTTTTAAACTTACCTATTTAAGGAAGCTGCACCTTGTGATGTACGTGCCTGAGGAAGGGGAGGAGCTATCCCCGAAACGTCGCACGGCTGTGCGTCTTGCTCTGCCTTGGATGTCGGCGTCTCCTGCTCACCTAATCGGGAGCATGAATATGGACTCATACTGAACGGCTTGGATAAGCTGCAACTATAAACCTGAGTATATGCTTTCTTACATATGTAGTGATGGACATACTGTTTATTACGGCTGAATGTCTACATTTTTAGAAGAGTTATTAAATTATTGATTTTTTTACTTGGCTCCTCTATATTTTGCAAGTGTAAATGTGGGGAGGTGGAGACCCCGAAAATGTAGCCAAAGTTGATCATTGCTCAGGGTGCATATTTGGTTAATTGGGCCAAATTTATATATACATTCCTCATAAGACTACCTGCCAACACATTTATCCCATGGAATTTATCAACATATAAACTTATTGAACTATTATTTTTAGGTCAATCATATTTTTATAACAAATTTCTATGTTATTATTGATTTATAAATAGTGTTGAGCGATTGCGTTGGCTATCGAGATCGAGCGATAGTCGGCCGCTATCGATAAGGTTTTTCGATAGTGAGCATCGATTATGAGCGATGACCATTAAAGTCTATGGGAGAGCAACAATACCTTCATTATTACACCCAAACAAGGCTGGAGAAGCTGAAATTAACATCCACAACAGTCAAATGAATACGTGCTACATCTTAGGCAACACACTTAGGTTATAAAAGTCACAGAAAAAAAGTCACAGACCATACACTATCCCTGTCTTGTACCACAGCCTGACCCTTAAACCTGCGTCATCCACAAATTAAAAAGTGCCAGAAGGCAGTATAATTTGAACCATCATGTTACTTGAACTGGACATTGAATATCCCTGTCCTGGAACGCAGCATGAGCCCCAAACCTGCATGACCCCCAGATTTAAAAAGTGCCACAAAAAGGAGTCTTTCAACCACCATTTTAGTTTCACTGGACATTGACTATACCTGTCCTGGACCGCAGTATGACCATTAAACCTGTCTGTCCCCCTGATTAAAAAGTGACGGGAAAAGGAGTCTGTATCTGTTATGTTTTCGTATAATACACGGTATTTTTTGCACCTTTCAATTCACCTGTGGTGACTATAGAATTGCTGTTTTAAGATTTACGTGGATGCTGCATCAATGAACAAAGCTGGGTGCGCAAAAGTCAAAAAACACGTATCTGTTATGTTTTCGTATAATACACGGTATTTTTTGCACCTTTCAATTCACCTGTGGTGACTATAGAATTGCTGTTTTAAGATTTACGTGGAAGCTGCGTCAATGAACAAAGCTGGGTGCGCAAAAGTCAAAAACATGTATCTGTTATGTTTTCGTATAATACACGCAATTTTTTTGCACCTTTCAATTCACCTGTGGTGACTATAGAATTGCTGTTTTAAGATTTACGTGGAAGCTGCGTCAATTCAAAAAGCTGGGTTCGCAAAATTAAAAAAAACACGTATCTGTTATGTTTTCGTATAATACACGGTATTTTTTGCACCTTTCAATTCACCTGTGGTGACTATAAGAATTGCTGTTTTAAGATTTACGTGGATGCTGCGTCAATGAACATGCGGGTGTGCAAAAGTCAAAAAACACGTAACTGTTATGTTTTGGTATAATAAACGGTATTTTTTGCACCTTTCAATTCACCTGTGGTGAATATAGAATTGCTGTTTTAAGATTTACGTGGATGCTGCATCAAAGAACACTGATGGTTGTGAAAAAGTCAAAAAACACGTAACTGTTATGTTTTCGTATGATACACGTATTTTTTGCACCTTTAATTCACCTGTGGTGAATATAGAATTGCTGTTTTAAGATTTACGTGGATGCTGCGTCAATGAACAATGCTGGGTGTGCAAAAGTCAAAAAACACGTAACTGTTATGTTTTCGTATGATACACGGTATTTTTTGCACCTTTCAATTCACCTGTGGTGAATATAGAATTGCTGTTTTAAGATTTACGTAGATGCTGCGTCAATGAACAATGCTGGGTGCGCAAAAGTCAAAATTCACGTAACTGTTATGTTTTGGTATAATAAACGGTATTTTTTGCACCTTTCAATTCACCTGTGGTGAATATAGAATTGCTGTTTTAAGATTTACGTAGATGCTGCGTCAATGAACAATGCTGGGTGCGCAAAAGTCAAAAAACACTTAACTGTTATGTTTTGGTATAATAAACGGTATTTTTTGCACCTTTCAATTCACCTGTGGTGAATATAGAATTGCTGTTTTAAGATTTACGTGGATGCTGCGTCAATAAACAATGCTGGGTGCGCAAAAGTCAAAAAACACGTAACTGTGATGTTTTCGTACGATACACGGTATTTTTGGCAACAAACAACCTGTGCTGACTACAAGATTGCTGTATTGTAATTTAACTGCAAGGTGGATATATTAACAGTCACAGGTGTAATGGGTAAAATTGAACACCTATCTGAAATGTATACTGATAATAAAAGTGGAGTTTTGCAGATAACAAAGAGACCTGCAGTTACTAGAAATGATGTGTATCCAATATAAGTTCAGGCTGCCCAATATCCAAGAAATATTTCAATAGCAAACTGTTAATAATAAAGATATTCCACTACAATGTCTACACTAAGTCTTGGTGAACTTTATCCAGTGTTCTTTATAGATAGAGCTTGTCTGTGTTCGCCCGCGCCCCCCCCCCACCCACCGCCCGCTCCCACAGCCGTGTATTTACAGCGGTAGATGCTGCTTTAAAATTCTCTAGCTAACTACATAAAATCTTCAAATCTCTAATCTAACTAAATTGGAAGAATCACAGCTAATAGTAGAGGTTTCTCTGTGCAGAAATAGACTAATTTCGCTGAGCTGTTTGGCCACAGGCAGAGCGCAGGTCCTATCCCGATGAGACGCTGCGAGACCCTGAGGCTGAAACAGGAAACGCTGTTCTATGTAAAATGAGGTCATGTGATTTTTCCAGCCAATCGCAACCATACACATCCCAGTCATGACGTCGCACACACATCTCACCCTGCTCTATTCTGTAATCTGATTTGCTTGCTGCCAAAATTACAGGAAGCGCCGAAAAAGACGCGATCTTAATAGATGATGCTCAGATTTTAACCTTAATTATCGCATGATCTGGAAATTTCGATCACCATAAAAACCTTGCCGATTTCAACTTTGTCGATAAAAATCGCTCAACACTATTTATAAAACATTGCTGTACCTTGGTGACTTTAACCCCGTCCTAATGAAGGGAATTTTGTTTACATTTCATTAGTTTTTTCTTCCCTGCCCTTTAAGAGTCATAACTTTTTTATTTTCCATCTACATAGCCATATGAGAGCTTGCTTCTGAGGAGCACTACAATATACCATATAAAGTACTTAGAAACCAAGAAGCAATTTTTGTGGACAATACATAAAAAATGCAATTACTTTTTTCTTTCTTTGTTTTGGAGGGGGTTGCTTTATGAGGATCTCTGTGAAGTATGAATGACATGTTATCTGTATTCTTCAGGCTGGTATGATTCCAGTGATGTTAAATTTATAGTTTTTATTATGTTTTTTTTTCTTTAAAAAAAAAAACTGTTTTGAGAGGGGGTTTTGAGCTTTTAATACCTTTTTTTGCTTTTTGTAGTTTTTAAAACTTTGTAATTTTTATTGTTTACTTGTCCTTTGGGGTATCTTAGGGTACTTGACCACTAGGAAATGTGATCACTTGTACACTACTCTACAATAATAAAATATTGCAGAATAGCATACAATAACGGCTTCCTACCCAAAACCCTTTCCTCGGAGGGGGGAATAAGGAAAAGAGATAAAAATTTAGGCTCCCAGCTGCCATGCCCACCATTTGGCACCCCCCTATCTTTCATAGGAAAAAAAACAGGCAGTGGAATAGATGCCTACAATTTTTTTTATTATTATTATTATTTTTATTGATTTTAAACGCCATTGATTCCAGGTGCTGTACATTCGAGGGGGTTACATACATAACATAAGTCAAACGAGTACAGTGATAAGTGATTAATGACAATGGCACGACAGAGGGAAGAAAAACCACTACCCGCGAGGGCTTACAATCTACAAGGAGGGGGAAAGAGACAGGAGGTGAGGGGCAGAAAATGTTTGTGGAGGAAGTAGTGACAACAAGGTTAGTGTAGGTTATAGGCAAAAACTGAATAAATGGTTTTCCCCGGTTGCTTTGAAGCTGTGAAAGGGGAGGAGAGTCTGATGTTTTGGGGGCAGTGATTTTCCAGAGTGTGGGTGAAGCACGGGAGAAGTCTTGAGACGGCTGTGTGAGGAGCATAAGGGAGAGCAGAGGAGAAGATCCTGAGAGGAGCGGAGATTGCGTAAGGGGAGATATTTGGAAATTAGGGCAGAGATGTATGGAAGGGAGAGGTCATTTTTATAGGCTTAGATGCATCTAAGTGGCTATAGTCAACAACACAATCATTTGAAGCTGCTGTGCAGTTCTGCAACAGAAGAAACACACCAAGAATGCCTCAAAACTGTGTCACATAAAAGCACCAGTTATCAACAACATCTTTTAATCGAGTGAAATAGAGCTAAGGGTTTAAATCTGCTGTGACTGCAATGAAGCTGGGTCCTAGTTAATTTTATTCAGTTCTAGAAATGAGCGATCCATCTAAATAAGGGGATCTTGCCATGGCAGATGAACTCATGCAAAATGTGCTCATATAGCCACTCTGTAGACCAATGCAGGGTGATGTTCCTAAACCCAGTCCCTCACTGAACTAACTCTTTTTCATTCCACTCCCATGTGGCCAGGGGAAGATAAGGTGAAAGCTGACCTCTGCAGATGAAGACACTAATACCCTGAAGGTGGATATCAGCACAAAGACAAGCTCCCTCGCAGAGAGACCAGCTTCCCGGGAGAGACCCAGACTCCTTTTAGCAGATGGAGACCTGGAGAGAGACCCAGAACATAAAATGTACCTATTTTTTATAACCTTTTTATCTATCCCCTCCCTGTGTTGTTATGGTTTCTCCCGCCAAAGCCTTGAGTGGCTGCAGATGGGTACATTTCTGCAACACATCACAAACATACACAATTCACATACATGCTCAGAAGCTACTTACTGCACACAAGGGTGAACTAGGGGTCATTTCTGCAACCTTAGTGCAAATATAGTAGAAAATGGTGCAAATATTACTGAACATTATTAAACATTTTTAACCCTTTAGTAGTATACCATACCCCCAACTCCTGTATACTACACATGTTTACATCTTAGGGGTGATGCTGTCACAAGGCTTGCTATTTGTGACATGGTATGAGGGTATAGCAAGCGAAAACACCATGTAAAACATCTGTCTTATAAATTGAGTGCTGCAAAGAACATTTGCCAGAAAGTTTCAGCAGCTGCACTTAGCGGGAAGAGATTAGCCATATAAAGCTCTATAAAAGGTAATGATTTTGTAATCATGACATTAAGGGTATATTCACACGGGGTAATTTCGGTGCATATTTGCGCTCTAATACGGGTGAGATGTGCGCCGAAAGAGAACTATGAATTACGCTTCCTGTCCCTGCTCGTACGATACGATCATATTGTACGTGCGGGAAGAAAAGTGACATGTCAATTACTTGCGACGAATACGCACCATAAGAAATGAATGTCTATGGGGCCGCCAGGCTGCCGCCCACCCTCCCCCCCACACCGCGGGAGTACGCGTATATTAGTGTGAGCTACTGAATCACATGATGTACTACGGCGCGTCCTGTACGCGCCGCAGTACACCGTGTGAGCAAACCCTAAGTTACTACCTTGGAGACATCATGATAAGATTGTCAGGTAGAAGGTTGGCCAATCCTTCATCTACCCTTTTTTACTGTTACAGTGGCTTAAAGCAGTAGGAAGATTGCTGGTCCATAATCATACAAAGAGAAAAGAATATCAAAATATATAATTAAAAGATTAAAGTATTTAGAAAAAATAAAAATGGATGAAGCCAACAGGAGGCAGAGGTGTTATACACTTCAATAAGATCTTTATCTTTTTAGGGTGGATTCACACACAGCATTTTATAGTGGTTTTTTGCAGCATTTTACCACTTATCAGCTTTTCTGGTCAAAACACTGTGGCCAGATGTTATTTTCAAATCTATAACTGAATTAACTAAAAGATTATATAAATAGCAAAATACTGACCAGATCTGTCCTGTGGGAAATTAGCTGTAATAAAATAATTCTCTTCGGTACTAAGTACTTATTTCAGCTGACTCAAGCAATATTTGATTTAATAAAACAGTACAAAGACTGATGCCATATGGGTGTTAACAGCTGTTTGTTACCTATACACACCTGTGATATACCAAGGAGGCCTCTGCTTTATGCCATTAGAAGATTGTGTGATTTGGTTACCCATAGCAATACAAATATTTTCCTGCCAGCTATATATATTCTGCCAAGATTTCTGTGTCTTAAATCATCACTTGACTCTGGGTTTGTCAGTGTTTTGGCTATGAAAAGCACCAACAGATTGAGAGAGTGTTACTTTTGGGGTTTTCAAGAAGTCTTTCATGTCAGCTAGTACAAGCTCTCCTGTAGACATTGTTTCTTGCTCAATTTAGCTGCTGTTTATTCTCTGCTTTTTAAACAATTTGCATTGCCTGAAAATATATTTATACATGATTTTCAGATGAGCCTAAGTGATGCAACATATTCCTCTGAATGAGTCTATCATTTTTTTAGACTCCTCTACACTAGGTTTACTGTTTGTAGTTTGTTATATATGTATCGTTAAAAAAGACTGTCCAGGTCAATAGGAGTGGTACACTCTCTAATCCCCTCTGTTCCAGCACTGCATCACTCTACTGCTGCTATCACTAGGTATTTTGTTGTCTTCCTTATCCCACAGTCAGAATGTAGCCCCTGCAGCCGTGGATTGGCTATAGAGGTGACGTGTTTTCCTGACATAATTTTGAAGTGAATTCTCTAAATTGTGATGTTGTCACAACACACACTGCGGTCCTTGCCCACTTGCCAGCGTCTACCCACCTCTCCACACTCCTGTTCTGCTCCAGTCTCCTGCCTGTGACTGGCATGGGTGCCCCCCCACCCTCCTCCAGGGTGCGTGTGCGCCAGCTCTCTCAGATTGAAAGGGCCAATACCTTTGCCAATGACTGACAACCACCGGGGACTTAAACAACTTCCTGCCTATGCTCAACATTAGTATGTTGATGTACCTACATTATTCCTGACCTCTGCGCTTCTGTCTGTTTTGTTGTTGCCTGGTTATAGTACCTTCTACTGTTACCTGCTGCCATACCAGATTATTACCTGCTGTTGTACTTGACTTTACTCCAGTCTACTTCGGCTGTTACATGCCACCACACCAGTTTACCACCTCCCTTAGACCCGCCACTTCTGCCTGTTCCCACAGTTCTACACCTGGCACTTCGGCTGTCATCGCAAGCAGCCATGTAAGGTATAGCGAACTGGAAGTCCCCCGCAGTAAAAGTCTAATCCAGGCTCTGGTAAATACCAGGGGGAAGGGAGTTCTTAGACTTCACTCCACGTGGTCTATAAAATCTCTCGCGGTGACCAAGAGGATTCACCAACAGAATACCTGCAACTGTTAAATAAGTAACCAACCATGGATCCAGCCAATGAGCGTCTACAAAAAATCCACTATATTGCAGCTGTAGTCACTCATCAAACTCATCAGGAACAACTTTTTCAGATGCTACAGTCAATTTCCACACATCTCTGAGCCTGCATCGGAACCTGAACCTGTAGTAGTATCACCTTTGGTTGCCATTGCCAGTCCCAGACTGCATCTGCCACTACCAACCCATTAATACAGTGACCCAAAGATAAGACAGGGGTTAGCACTCAGTGCACCATTAATTTTGAGGTCTTGGCACACCAGTGCCCATTGTATCGAGCCAATGTGGCCTTCATTGTCAGCCTACTCTTTGGTGAAGCTTTGTCCTGGGCTTCATCCATCTAAGAGTGAGGAGATCCATTGACACTGGACTTACAGGAGTTTTTGAAGTCCTTCTGTAAAGTTTTTGAATAGCCTGGGCACAATACCTCTGCTGCTTTTTCTCTGCTCCACTTCAGACAAGGTGATTCCACGGTGGGTCAATACGCCATTCAAATTGACCTCTGAGCTTGCCTGGAACATTGAGGCACTTGTAACGCGGTTCTGGAAAGACCTCGCTGGGCGAATCAAGAATGAGCTGGCTGTTTATGATCTACCATCTACCCTGGATGATGTCATTGCTTTAGCCACCAGAATTGACATCAATTTTGCAGAAATATTACTAGAGCTTCTCTAGCAGTCAGCGTCCTCACAACTTTGCAGTTTTCCTCCCCTTGCACCTGTCTTCCCAAGTCTCCTTCACCCAATACCCATGGCTCTTCAAGATGAACCTATGAAGGTGGACAGTGTACATCTGTCAGAGGAAGAGTGCTCCCATAGACACAGTCTGAATTTATGCCTATACTGTGGCAGTACCAAGCATTTCCTGAAAAACTGCCAAGTTCGCCTGACTGCGCCCCATAAGCCCCTGGGCCTAGGTTTTGTGGGTGAGGGGACCCTGGGTGAAGACATGTCTGTTCCTTGTCTGACCAACCCAATCACTATCAGTTCCATATCTGACCTCGGTTTTCAAGTCCCTGCTGTCCTGGATTCTGTCTGGTTCCACTGCAATTTTCATTCATCCATCCATGGCTTCCAAATATCGCCTGAGTGTCTTCCATCTAGAAAGGCCTCTGCATTTCTCCTCCATCGGTGGGGAGATTCTGAAAGAACCGCATTAAACCGCTGACACTGCAGGTTGGGAGGTCCCACAAAGAGAAGATCTTGTTCTACGTTCTCCATTGCTCCTCTACTGTAGTTCTCCTGGGTCTCTCATGGTTGCAGCTGCACACTGCGGCGTTGGATTGGAAAGCAGATGAGATAATCCATTGGGGTACGCAATGCCACTCACACTGACTCAAGCATCCCCCTTTGGTACAACCCCGACCACCTCTCCCCCTGCCGACCACCCCTTATGTAAAGTTAGTAGTCAGGAAGAAGGTGTTTGTACTCACTTTAATATCTGAAGAATTCTGCATGCCCGGAAGAAGTGGCAGACTAAAATGGGTACTGTCACAATGCATGCCTAGCTCAGGATGGTGGGTGTGCTCGTGTTGGTGCTGCCAGCCTGGACACCCCTGCCAGCGTCTACTCATCACTCCACGCTTCTACTTTTGCTCCCTTCTCCTGCCTGTGACCAGTGCACGCACACACCCTCTAGGGCACAGATGTCAAACTGGCGGTCCTCCAGCTGTTGGGAAACTACAACTCCCATCATGCATTTGTATAATCTATAACAGTGGGCATGATGGGAGTTGTAGTTTCCCAACAGCTGGAGGGCCGCCAGTTTGACACCCCTGCCCTAGGGCATGCGCGCCAGCTCTCTCAAATTTGAAGAGCCAGTACCTTATAACATGACATGACATAAATGACCCCTGGGGACATAAGGAACTTGATGTTCCTATATTGATCCTGAACTCTGCGTTGCTGTACGTTTTGCTGTCGCCTGGTTCCAGTATCTTCTGCTGTTACCTGCCGCCACACCAGACTACTACCTGCCGCTATGCTAGTATACCTCTCCTGTTACATGCCACCACCCAAGTCTTCCACCTGCCTGAGATCTGCCACCTCTGCCTGCTCCCACAGTTCTACGCCTGGCACTTCGGCTGTCACTGCGAGCAACCATGTCAGGGGTAGTGACCTGGGAGACCCCTCAAGGGTTAGTCAGCTTTACAGATTGAATGTCTATACTCAAGATAGACTGACAATATAGGATTGGGGTCTGACTCCCAATATCCCTGACTCGAGGGGGCATGGCGCTTGTGCAGGCAAGATTGTGACCTATGTAATCACTGACAAGGCACAACACTCACAAGTGCAAGAGTCCTTTCAATCAGCTGATGCTGGGAGTCATATCTGTCCTTTCAATCAAGGGTGTTGAGAGTCATACCCCCACCCATCAAATTCTGTAGGTCTATCCTCAATTTTATAAAGCTGGATAACAAACCCTTTCCATGTCTAGATTGTTTAGTTGTAGAGTGTTATACTTTATTATACGTTACTGTACACTACATATAACGAGTGCCATTACCATGTTTCTTCTATAGAGATATAAAATAAGAAAACATATTATACCTATGCACGTATTTTAACTCAGTAAATGTTATGCAAAGAAATATGTGAAAGTTATGAAACAATGAGCACTTTGACACATCTGCCTACAGGCCCTCCTACACTTTAAGGGACTTCTTATATATTTTAACAATTGAAGTGATTAACTTTTGTAGCGATATACTAGTGCATCTCAAAAAATTAGAATATCATTGAAAATAAAAAGGGGATCTCCAGGACTATCTTTTTATTTGTTTTAGGGCTCACAAATGTATTATATTAAACCTTGTCATTCATACTGTAATGAGTCCATACAATATATGGGTCTCTCTATTTGACTTAAAGGGCTTGTATCATTTCATTAAATGGTCTTCAGAATAAGGGGACAGTGAAAACAAGTAACTTTGCAATTAGATGTCATTAGCAAAGCTGAATTGTATTCACAGTTTTCCTTATCTTCTGTTTCTGTTTACACTGATATCCAGTGCTGGTTGGATCCCTCCTCCTTGCATTTCACTAGCTGAGAGCTCATTTACATCCTGTTCAGCCCCCGGTCGGCCATATTAACGGAGCTTGCATTCCTGCCTTTCACTCAAAGTAAGGGACCGGCACATTTTCACTCTGCACAGCCAGAAGAAACAGAATAACTGCAGGGCTTCTACAATCAGGATACAGCACAATTGTGTGTCAATCCCTGCCTCTCTGACTCAGAGTTAGGGGCCGTAGCAATTTCTCTCTCTGCACACCTAGCAGAAACAAACTGCAGCAGATTCTACAATCAGAAAACAGCACAGTTGTGTCTCGGTGCCTAACTCTCCTGCATAGAAGGCAGATCTGTTCTGTTCATAGAAAGCTGGATTCAACTGTAACAAATCTCCAGCTGTGAGAGGAGACGATATCAGTGCTCAGTATAGATTGAATGCAGCCTGTGGTATGTATACAGCTCTTACAACATAAGATTGCATAGGGAGAGACACAGTGACATGTGGACTCAGGGGGGGGGGGGTGTCGCGGGAGCCAGCATGAACAGTGAAGGGGGGATGATGTCACCCTGCTGGGAGGGGAAGAAACGCCCCTGCATTTCTAGAGTTGAGAAGCTTAGAGCAGTATGAATCAGCCGAACTAAAGAAGCGATACATCCCCTTTAAGTTATTGATATCAATTATCCTTCAGTGATATTCTAATTCTAATGCACTAATAATGGGTGAAGAAATAAAAAAGCGTACAAGATATGTTAATGGAGAAATAAAAATAAAATAACTTCTTTACAGAAGAACCATCAAGAAGAAGCAGCGCCAACACCATGAGGGCATACAGACTTATTGCTGTAGTACCCTACAGCCATCCAAGGGAAAAAGTAAAAATCCATCCAAATTCTACTGCATACCATGAAATACATGGCTTGCCTCAAATTTATTTAGTTTTTGTTGCTACTTCATCTGATTTGGAAAGTATCGGCAGAAAGGGGAATGGCCAAGAGAAGTAATAAAATGAACAAAATTTTCTATTGCAAATTATTGGTAAACATGTATTTCAGCCGTAATGTGTCATAAGTAAGAGAAATGTACCTAATACGCCTTCCAAGATGTGGCAAATATATTATGCTGCCTGGGCAATTCTGATAAATTTACTGCGATTTGCAGCATTTTAACCAACGTAATGTATACATCTCACAACACTATTGATAAATCTTTCTCGTAAAAACCTGTGACAAACGACTGCTTGCATAGCCATGGGTACAGCAATAAACAAGCAGTAAAGTAAAATTCTTAAAGCATCTTTTTCATGATACCTACTCTAGGGGAAAATGCTTCTCCTTGTGCAGAGCACTTAAGTGGTATACGAGACTTATGGGTCACGCAATGCTCACTGGGAAAATAGAATATGTAAATAATGCCTCCTCCTGAAGGAAGTGGCACCAATTGGAAATAACTCACCATTATGTCAAGTCCAACCTATTAAAGATCCTTAAAACTAAACTAAGGATTAAAGTAAAGTTAGAATCTCCTCCATAAAAAGTCACCAATCTGAAGACATTTTTTGGTTTATTAACAATCAGTCATCAAATAACATGCATGCAATTACCTGCAATGCAATGCTGGCTATGGAGCACTACACAATATATTAAAACATGTACATCATAGTACAAAATACAGCACAGGTTACCCTATGTTATACATCATACCACATTCTATACTAACATTCCTGAACACAAATCAAACAATTCAACATTTCAGATTGTGGTAGAATATGAAGGAAGGGTATATAAGGAATATCACAGAACTGAAGCTTTATTGACAGACACACAAAGTGGAGAGATGTGTTAGGGCTTGTCCCCACGGCAGGTTTTTCAGTCGGCATTACAGACTGTTTTCAGATTTGAAAACCGTTTGTAAACCCACCGTCAACCTTTTTCATTGATTTAAATAGAAAATGTGTGCAGCAGTCCACAATGCACGGATTTTCCACCAAATGGTTTTTCACACTGCTGGCGTTCCTGAAAACTTAAAACATGAATATGTCAATGGTTTAGGGGGACGAGCGAATCTGCAAACCGCAGACAAAATCCTCCCCCAAAACCACATGTCAAAATACTGTCCGGATGCTTTAAATCAGAATCCGGCCTATATTTTAATCTGCCATGTGGACGCACCTTTAATCCTCTTCTTTATTGATGTCTGGACTGTCCAGGAGCAAAACGTCTCTGAGGAGAATGTGGATAAGCCTGCAATCAGCATTGGCATGCTCTACCATTTTAACATGAAACAAATTCCTTGATAGCCATATAGGGCAATGTGAATGATTTTTGGCACTTAGAGGCCAATTTTTCTGCACATAATAATAGTGTAGAATGTTCCTGAATTTATTAACCCGCTCTACTTCACATTCTAGCGCAGAAACGACTATTCTGGCTCAGGTAAACCACTTTGAAAGTAGAAATGCTGTAGCGAAGCTGTAAATATGTAGTTTTGTATGGTTGTAGTGCGACACATCTCCAGAACACCGCGGACGCTCTGTAATGTGCCTGATATTGGCATGTGGACGTTTTAAAAATATAGCGAATGGGGCTGCTCTAGATCTCGAGCTGAAAAGACACCAGACTTCTGGCACAGCCCCATACATGATGCCCATACTGTCCTGATAAACAGTTCAAAAGACACTAAGGTAGACATGTATAAAAGGGTTATCACCCTTTTCTGGTGTAAAATGAGCCAAAAGTAAGCAGGCTGTCATGTATAATGAGCCAAACGAATATGTTAGGCTCATTGTTCGCAAGACTCTACACATTTTAATGTGCCTTACATGCTAGGGCTTTCTGGGGGCATGTCGCACCACACTCGGAATATTAGACATATGTACAGTTGAAACCAGAAGCTTACATACACTATATACTGTAAAAAGACACATATGCATGTTTTTCTCCCTATCTGACATGAAATCAGAATAATCCTTACATGTTTTTGGTTGATTAGGAACCAAAATTATTTATATTTGCAAAATGCCAGAATAATGAGAGAGAGAATTTTTTAAGGCATTTTTATTACTTTCTGCAAAGTCAAACGTTTGCATACATTTCATTAGTATTTGGTAGCATTGCCCTTAAACTGTATGACTTGGGTCAAACATTTTGGATATCCTTCCACAAGCTTCTCACAATAGTTGGTAGGAATTTTGGCCCATTCCTCCTGACAGAACTGGTGTAACTGAGCCATGTTTGTAGGTCACCTTGCTCGCACCTGCCTTTTCAGCTTTACCCATGAATTTTTAATAGGATTGAGATAAGAGCTTTGTGATGGCCACTCAAAAACATTGACTCGGTTATCCTTAAGCCACTTTGTAACTAGTTTGACAGTATGCTTTGGGTCATTGTCCATTTGGAAGACCCATTTCCACCCAAGCTTTAACCTCCTGGCTGATGTCTTGAGATGTTGCTTCAGTTGTGCCACATAATCTTCTTTCCTCATGATGCCATCTATTTTGTGAAGTGCACCAGTCCCCCTTGCAGCAAAACAGTCCTACTACCATGCTACCCTCATGTTTTACAGATGGGATGGTGTTCTTAGGCTTCCAAGCTTCTCCCTTTTACCTCCAAACTTAATGATGGTCATTATGGCCAAAGAGTTAAATTTTAGTTTTGTCAGACCACAGGACCAGAAATGTAGGTCTTTGTTCCTGTGTGCATTTGCAAACATTAATCAGGCTTTTATATGTTTCTTTTCGAGTAATGGCTTCTTCCTGGCAGAGAACCTTTCAGCCCATGTAGCTGCAGTAGTCATTTCACTGTGGATAATGACACACTATTACCAGCTTCTTCCAGCATCTTCATAAGGTCTTTTGCTTTTGTTCTTTGGTTGATATGCACATGTCTGACCAAAGCACGTTCATCTCTGAGACACAGAACCCGTCTCCTTCCTGAGCGGTATGATGGCTGGACTTTCCCATCTTGTTTTTACTTGCATATAATTATTTGTACAGATGAACGAGGCACCTTCAGGAATCTAGAAATTGCACCCAACGATGATCCAGACTTGTGCAGGTCCACAATTCTCTTCCTGATAGCTTGGCTGATTTCTTCAGACTTACCCATGATATTACACACAGAAGAAGTGTTTCTGGTTTGCATTAAAATACATCCACAGGTGTGTCTCTAATTAACTCAGATGTTGCCAATAAACCAGAAGCTTCCACAGACATGACATCATCATATGGGTTATCCTAAATTGTTTAAAGGCATAGTAATCCTAGTTTATTTAAACTTTTGACTTTGCAGAAAGTAATAAAATGCCTTAAAATGTATCTCTCTCATTCTGGCATTTGGCAAATATAAATAATTTTGATTCCTAATTGACCTAAAACGGGTAAGGTTATTCTGATTTCATGTCAGATAGTGAGAAAAACATGCATATGTGTCTTTTTAAATAGTGTATGTAAACTTCTGGTTTCAACTGTATTAATAGGTCAAACTTTTTTTAAAATTTTATTTATAAAATGGGGCAATAAGGGGTGTTATGCACATTTAAATATCTTTTTTTTTCTTTTTTAAATGCAATTTTATTTCCTCTGGAGTGCCTGACCACCACAGGGTGTAAACACTTATACACTATTCTGCAATAATAATTTATAGTAGACTAGTGTGCAGTTACAGCTCTCCTACCCTGCCGATGGCCTCAAGCAAGTAAGATCGCAGGCCTTAAGGCCTCATTAGGCCATGATTGCAGGTTGGCACCATGCAATGCATCACAGTGGAGATGATCAGGAGGTGAGAGGAGGAATCGTAGTTATTACAGGTCCCGCTTGCTGAAGGCCAGTGCCAGCTGTAAAGAAGAATCTGCACTCGCCATGTATGGAGTGGACTCAGCCCCTGAGCCTGCTCAATACATCCTTGTGCACCCTTTTCAATGGTAGGCCACCTACCTCTACCTAATCATTATCGTGTCCCAGTGAATATGTGCTTACGTATTTATCTAAGTAAGAAAATATATTAGTGAGTAAAAAATTAACATTTGGACACACAAGTCTAGTTTAATATTGTTGGCAGGGAAGAAAAAGTGCATAGAATAGCAATTAATCTCCTTTATGATGCAAACTGCTTGTACCTTTGGCATCTATTTTCTAGCTTTATACTAGAGGAATTGCTAATAGCTTTCAGACTCTACATATTTATCATGCATTTTCTTACTTTCTTTAAATAGGCAGTATTGCTTTGCTGGGCAAGAAATTGTTGTTTGGCTTTCTGTTTTTAAAGGGCTAGTCTCATCATATTCAATGGTACTGCTTTTTGTTAAAGGCATACTCTTTCAAAGAAATGTCAAGGATGGCAGTCATAGGATGTTCTAACATTTATTATGATCCTACTACAGAATGTATCATCCAACAAATATGTATACAAATATGTACTTTAAATAACTCAAGCTTTATATGTCACCATGTAAAATTACAGGCTGGGTAGATATTGAAAACTGGTGCATAGGAGAAAAGGAGTAATGGCTTAAGTCAACTAATTAGGTTGCTATCAACAGGTTGCTGAATATTAAAGATGGTATCTATCTAGTTACTATAGGTAACTGCTTCATTTGCTGTTTTTTTAAAAAAATGAAAAATTGGCACAAACCATTCACTTGCATTGAGCTGTAAATTTCTGCAGATTTGGCCCCTGGAATGCAGATGCTAATTTGCAGCAAATCCACTATTTCTAGATCAGGCCTCATAAGGCCTCAAAGATAACTCTGATTCTCACCATTTAACCATTTAAATGCAGCAGTCAGTGCGACCATTGTATCTAAGCCATCACAAAGTTGTGTGACATCTGCAGGCTTCAGTTCGGTTGCAATGGAAGTTGGGGGCATATTGAAGGGCCTAAAGAGTACCTATCACCTACAAACAATCACACAAAAAATGATAGAAGATGAAATGATAAGACTTTTTTCCAATACATATCACTAGCAAATAAAAGAGTTTACTCAGCATTACAGGCAAATAGGTTTCTATTTTTACTTTATTCAGGCAGGGATCATTGTCTAGTTATCAACTGTGCAGGTATGTACTTGCTTGTACAGATTAATCTGAGTCTCTCACTAGATACAGTGCAGCAGCACACTGAGGACATAGTGTGACAGGGTTTCCATGTTGCTTTCAGCCTTCTCCTCCATAGCACACAGGCATCTAAATTACACTGCTGCTAATGTTATCATATCCGGCACAGAAATAGCAGCCCAGAGTTTACCAGTGTGCAGACATAATGTAGACTTCCGGGCTCCCCTCTTACAGCTCAGAAGCAGTTTATTTTACACAGCTGTCAACATAGTGATCTATCAAGCTGTCAGGTGCTGACTTTGGCTGACTTCAGTCCTGTCCTAAAGAGTCAGTGCTATTTTTTTAAAACTGAATTACAGGTGAAATGTTTTTTTTTTTTGCTAATGAAGCATATTTATGAAAGTGTTTGTATTTTAGTCTCCTGTTACTTCATGAGGTTTCCCTGGAGGGGATAGGTCTTCTTTAATGTTGCTGGTGTGCTACGTTTACACAATGCCAGAGGAGATCATTAAGGTAACAATATTTGCAGTACATACGTATACTAGTCCCCTAGAAGGGCTAAAATAACATTAAAAAAAAGTGTGCAATTTAGAATGTTAAACTTTTTTTTGCCTTAGTCCAGCCAGCAGCACAATAATAGAGAATTATCCACTCTGCAGACTGCTAGGACAGATGTCATTTTTAATTACATACATTATACTACATTATACATTAGTGTGGAACGGAACTACTGAGGTAGCAGATGTAGCAGCTGCTAGTGCTTCTGCCACCCTGGTAGTTCCGCTCCTACACCCACCGGAAATTAATGTAACAGTTCACTGTCAGCAGGGAGCAGCTGCGGGACCTGGCGCATCCTGCCTCTGAACGCCCAGGCCCTCTGTCCCTAGCGATCAAAAGTAGGACTGCCCGGTATTAGCAGAGTGTAGCACTACCGGCGCTCCGCTCTGCTAATAGGCCTGATAGGCCTACCAGGCACCATCTCACGGTGCTGACGGGAGTGGCGCAATGGCATCACATCATCGAGCACATAGACTGACCGGGAGCTGAGCTGGTCACATCAAGGGATCGTGGGACAAGTGAGTAAGTGATTTCTTATTTTTTAACATTAATGAAGCCTGTCTAAAGCCCCCTATAGCCTGCCCTAAACCCTGCCTGTGTACATATATGGCCCCTATAGCCTACAATAAACCCTGCCTGTGTACATATATGAAGTACCAATATGAAGTATAATGACTCTCAAATAGTTACCATATAAATAATTTTATTCCAAAAGTACATTTAAATGCAAAACATTCAGCTATCACAACTGAAACAACCTTACACACATTTAAAAACACAAAATACCCCCCAATACAAATATTGGTGACATATCCCTCACCAAAAATGAACAGACAGTAAAATGGAAAGACGCATAATAAGTATACATATAACAGATCAAGTGATCAAAAAATAAAAAATGCACTAGACCAAGAAATAATGATAAAGATACAAAAACCTATATTTCAATCCATTACCAAGGGGGTGGACATGTCAACAATGAGGGTGTAAGTCTTGACACGCATTTCGCCTCTTGAGAAAGTTGGCGGCGAAACGCGCGTCGAGGCTTTTACCCTCCTTGGTGACATGTCCACTACCTTAGTAATGGATTGAAATATAGGTTTTTGTATCTTTTTATTAGTTTCTTGGTCTGTTGCTTTTTTGTTTTTTTTGTTCACTTGATGGTTATATGTATACTTATTATGTGTCTTTTCCATTTTACTGTCTGTTAATTTTTGGGTGAGGGATATGTCACCATTCATTTGTATTGGGGGGTATTTTGTGTTCTTTTAAATGTTTTTAAGGTTTTGTTTCAGTGGTGATAGCAATAATTTTTTTTATGATAACTATTATGTGTGTCATTATTCTTCTTATGGCTTCATTAGTTGTTTTTTGTTTTCAGTGACTTATACTTTTGTTTAGACCAGTTTTTGAATTGGTATTGTGTACATATACGGCCCCTATAGCCTACAATAAAGCCTGCCTGCCTATCTAAATGGCTCTCATTTTGTTCACTAAACCTGTATGCCAACTATATGGACCCATATAGCTACCTAAACCCTGCCTGCCTACATATATACGGCCCTTATAGCTACCTAAATCTTGCCTTCCTACCTATATTGCCCCTATAATCTACCTATACCCTGCCTTCCTATCTTTAGCCAATCATTGTACCTTACTTGTCTGCCCATACCTATATGCACACCTATGGCTACTATAAACCCTGCCTGCCTACATATATCACCCATGTAGCTACCTAAACCCTGCATTCCTACCTATATGGCCCCTATATCCTTCCTAAACTCTGCCTGCCTACATACCTATATGGCCCCTAAAGCTACTTAAACTCTGCCTGCCTACACGGGGCCCTATACTCTATATAAACCTTGTCTGTCTGCCTACATGGGGCCCTATAGCTACCTATCCCTGCCTACATATATGGGTCCTTATACCTACCATAAACACTGCCTGCCTATATAGGCCCCTATACCCTACCTAAACACTACCTGCCTACCAATCTGGGGTTCCCTTTACCCTACCTAAATCCTGCTTGCCTAAATGTGCCCCGTGTAGCCTAGCTGAAGCCTGCCTGCCTATTTGGGGAACCTATTAACCTATTTACTACAGCCTATATGTAATCCACATCTACTGCCTATTTAGCTTCCGGGGCTATACAGCCTACTACCTACCTGGGACTGCCTACTAGACTGCGGCCTAACTTACTGCTTACCTAGTCATGTTAGCCTACCTACCTGTGACCTACTACTATGGACCAATCTACCACCTAGGGCCTACCAAACTAATCTAATGGGGTCTAGTACCTGGTAATTTGTATTCTGAGGGGTACAGGCCATAACTGTAACCCAATCGCCAGGGGGTGAATCCTGTATTCCTCCCCTCTAGGAGACTGGACTCTAATCATTTGGCCTGTACCCCTCTGCCACTCTTGCGAGAGTCTTATATTGGTGGGGGGTAGGGTGTGAAGTGATGGAAAAGTGAGGATTATATGAATTTGTGTCCAAACTCTGTAGGGTCAAAGTGGTGTCCAGGGGAAGTCATCATAGCGGTCTGGACTAAATGCAGAACAAAAGGGAAAGTCAACGACTCATCAGAGAAACGACACCTGTGAGTCACAAGATGTAACTGCACTATAATCACTCATATGTCTGCAGAGTCGGTGTACACTGGTATATTACCACTATATGGTCACACTGTTGGTAGTAATATACAGTCTGTTAGATGACGTGTGTTACACTGATACCTTACACACTATATGGTCATATATGGCAGAATATTGGTTTTGTATAATGACTTATTCTATCACGTATAAGGGTATTATTCAGTCAGTACGTGGTGGTAATATGTGGTTGTGTTCTGGCGGTATAATTAGATCCTTATGTAGTAACTCTATTGGTAATGTTGGTTTTGGTATATTGGGATTTTTATGGCAGCAGTATGATGGTGATATCTATGGTGAGGCATTTGCCCCTTGTATTATCTAGTAACTGAATGTCCCGGTAAATGTTTGTGGTTGGGGAGGCGGGGAGGAGGGGGCACCATCCAAAAATCTGCTATGGGACCCAGGCTTCTCTAGTTACGCCCCTGACTAAAGCTCTTTCACCTAGAATAGTAGGCTTAGCCGTGGCACTATGAGCCCTAAGGAAGGGGGGTAACCTTGACACATATAAGTATGATAATATAGTATTGATGGGAGAATGTTTTTAACGAATGTGGAAATTCGTTAGAATTTCAGGAAAACTCGGTCTGGAACGAAGTCGAAGTTGGGGTACTTTGGTGTGATCGAAGTGTGATTTTAATTGTTAAAATGGCTGTGAAGCATCAGGGTCGTTACATGGGGCAATGAACTCTGGAGGAAGGAAGGGCATAGCTGCTATTGACATGTGGCTGAATTGAAGGTTCAATCAGAGACAGGCGGGATTCTGTGTCTTCACCGCACTATATAAGTCTCGGGGCAGTGTCGCTGGGAGCTACTTTACGCTCTTTAACTGTACTGATTAAGGTAGGGGCTGCCGCGGCTGTTGTTATGGAAGAATGATTTTTATAACAGCGTTTTTTGTGGGTGTCTGGCTTGTCTCTGGATTGATTCTATATTCGTTTATTTCTGATTTTTGGGGATTGGGTCTGAACATCAGTGTGCGTCCAATTGCAAGCTTGCATATTCATTTTAAATCTATCTGCTCACAGCACATTGTTTTCCAAGGGGGATCTAAAGCCAGTTCCTGTTGTTTTCATTTAATGATACTGCGTTTTTACAATACAAATACACTTCTTGTTTGGCTGCTTTTTTATTTGGCGCCTATTTACAGCCAGGGGTTAATTTAAGCATTGTTATTCTGCTGTGGTGACTTCAAGAAAACGTCATTTTCACCGCCAAATATATACATTTTTCCTGTAGCCTAATTCACAAGCAAAGGTTAATTACAATTTTATTCTTTGTTGTGTGGCGTAAAAACACCGCATTATAACATGCTACAAAGCTAGTAGTTTGTGGTGGCTCAATTCTTTGGCGCAATTTACATCCAGGGGTTAATTAAGCGTTGTTTTTCAGCTGTGGTGACTCCAAGAAACCGTCATTTTCACGCCAAAATATATACATTTTTCCTGTAGCCTAATTCACAAGCAAAGGTTAATTATAATTTTATCTCTTGTTGTGTGGCGTAAAAAAAACCGCATTGTAACACGCTACAAAGCTAGTAGATTGTGGTGGCTCAATTCTTTGGCGCAATTTACATCCAGGGGTTAATTAGCGTTGTTTTTCAGCTGTGGTGACTCCAAGAAACCGTCATTTTCACCGCCAAAATATATACATTTTTCCTGTAGCCTAATTCACAACCAAAGGTTAATTACAATTTTTATCTCTTGTTGTGTGGCGTAAAAAACACCGCATTGTAACACACTACAAAGCTAGTAGTTTGTGGTGGCTCAATTCTTTGGCGCAATTTACATCCAAGGGTTAACTAAGTATTTTTCTGCTGTTGCACTCAGTAAAGAAACTTTCTTTTTCACCGCCACAGAAGAAATTCTGTAGCATAATTCATATCCAAAGGTTAATTAAGCCTTTACATTCAGTAAAATACACAGAGTTTTTAAACGGCACATACAAGTAAATATTTCCTGCCCATTTGTGGAGCGCAATTTATATCCAAGGGTTACCCAAGCTTCTTAGTGGGTTCATTTGGAGTCAAATACAGGATGTGTATTTATCATATTAGAACAAACAGTATGTCAGACAGAGAGGTGGCAGGCTCTTCACCTGCAAGTGGCAGAGGCACAAATATTCCTGGAGCAGGCCTAGGTCGCAGCACAGCAAGGGAACATCGCAGCAGGGGTCACTCGGTGAGGCCACAACTGCCGCTGTCATCTAGCGGCCGTGTGCTGACTAGCAACCCAATGGTTCTTGATTGGTTGACTAGGTCATCCACTTCCTCCCAGATGACATCTGACAACCCCAGCTAAGAGTCGGTGGGAACGTCAGACACAACCCTTAGCTGGCATAGCCCGGGAGCGGGTCAGCGGCCCTCACCTGTCCTCAACCCGCCTCTGTCCCATCCGGTTCCCTCAGCCAGAGATCTACTATGTGGTCTGGGCTCAGCGCCACTATATAGCGAGGATGAACAATTTGAGGAGGGCAGTCAGCAGCTACTTGGCAGCGAAGAAATGGGGCCAATATCCCCTGCTTCTTGCAGTAGGCGGCAAAGTATAGATGTTGAGAGTAGTAGGGGAGGTCATGATGTGAGGGGTCAGCCTCTGCATACCAAGACCGGTGATGAGGACAGCAGTGACGATGAAACACAAATAGATGATGATGTAGCCGACCACACTTGGTAGCCGCGTGAGGCAAGGGCTTCATCATCGTCAGGAGAAGAGGGCTTCAGCTTGCGCATCAGGCAGTGGCGCAGCCAGCAAGTGAGTCGTGTGGCCATGAGTCAGCAGGATAGCAGCAGTGTGAGGTCGGGAGCCAAGCGGCCACGGGGTAAAAAACCCGCTTCGCAGGTCCAAGAAAGTAGCAGCACATGGGCTCAGCGAGGCAGCGGCGGCAGTAGTCACTCAGTGCGGAGCGTTGGCGGTAAAATCCGATACTCGGCGGTGTGGTAGTTCTTTGCTAAGACACCGGAGGAGCCGAATATGGGTATATGTAGAATCTGTAAGCAGAAAGTGAAGCGTGGCCAGGGAGCTAATGTTGGCACCACGGCCATGCGTCAACACATGCAGCGTCACCATCCGGTGGCCTGGGAGAAACATGGCTCAGATGTGGTGGTCCATCCTGCCGCCGCAGCAACAGCAGCAGCGCCCAGTGGCACACATGCCATTGCAGCCAGTCAAGGCTCCACCACCTCTGCAGAAGGGAGGTGTTTCTCTTTGACATCATCTCCCGGTCCAGATGATCCTGCTCCTCGCTACTCATGGCGTCAGCAGTCGTTCAGTGAGGCGATTGCAAAGAGGCACGAGTATGCGTCCAACCATCCTAAGGTGCAGACGCTGACCGTACGCCTGTGCAAGTTGTTGGTGCTGCAGTCCTCCCTTTCCAAATGGTGGACTCTGCACCGTTCAGAGAACTAATGGCTTGTGCCGAGCCGAGATGGAGAGTTCCAAGCCGTAATTTCTTTTCCAAAAAGGCAGTACCAGCACTTCATAAATATGTAGAACAGAAGGTGGGCCAGTCCTTGAGCTTATCGGTTTGTTCCAAGGTGCATGGCAGCGCGGACGTCTGGAGCTGTAACTATGGTCAGGGCCAGTACATGTCCTTTAAGGCCCACTGGGTGAATGTGCTCCTGCCCAGGCATACCAACAACTTGGACAGGAGACACCGCTTTCTCCTCCACGTTGTCAAACTGCGGCTCCTGCGCCAATGTCCGCCTCCTCCTCCTGCACCACCACCACCGTCTCAGCCTCCACAAGTACTGCTCCATCATACCACATGTGTAGGGCACAGCGGTGTCACGCAGTTCTACACCTGGCTTGCCTCGGCGAACGAAGTCACACAGGGGAGGAACTGCTCCACGTCATGCAGCAAGAAATCGATGTGTGGCTTTCTCCACGCCAACTGCAAATCGGAACCATGGTGACGGACAATGGGAGGAACATGGTGTCCGCGCTGCACCGAGGAGGGATGGTCTATGCGCCCTGCATGGCGCATGTGTTCAATCTGGTTGTGAAAAGGTTCCTGAAGTCTTCCACCGATCTTCAGAAGATTCTGAAAATGGCCAGGAAACTGTGCATGCACTTCATCCATTCCTACAAAGCCAGGAACACCCTCCTCGAGTTGCAGCGGCAGAACAGCCTCCCCCAACACACTCTGATATGCGATGTTTCCACCGTTGGAATTCAGCCTGCACATGTTGGACGACTGTATGAACAGAGAAAGGCCATTAACGATTTTTTGATGATCCAGGCGGACAGGAGTACTCCCTGTGTAACTTTGATGTCAGCCAGTTGGCAGCTCATGGGTGACACCTGCCGTGAGTTGAGGCCAGTCGAGGAGGCCACGTTATTTGTCAGTCGCCAGGACTACGGGTAGATTAACGTCATTCCACTGCTTCATGTCACTGGAACAGAATGCTGAAAATCTGTCTGGGCAGAGGACTGGAGATGTGGCGACTACATCTCGCGGCCACATGAGTCCGCTGGGGACTGAAATGGAGGAGGAGGAGGACATTGAGCAGAAGCATTGTCTGGTGAAATGAGTGGATTTTCTACCCAGGTGACAAGAGAGGAGGAGCAGGAGCAGCTGGAGGAGGTAGATGGAGATGAGGAAGACGAGGCAGATGACCGCAAGCACCGTGGCAGTATACATTGGAGATGGAGGCAGGGAGCCCTCGGAGTCACTTGTGCAGATGGCCCGCCGCATGCTGATTGGCCTGGCTAGTGTCCGACGAATAGTCAGCATCCGGCAGCGGGATGACTTCTGGCTCTCCACCCTATGCGACCCTCGCGACCGGTCAAAAACGGGAGCCTTTTTCCCAGCTATTGAGAGGGAGAAAAAACTCAAATACTATAGGGAAATCCTCCGTAGTCAGTTGGCCGCTGCATATGTGTGCCATCGTCACTCCTCTGACAGGTCTGACCGGTGGGTTCTTCAGTGCTCACATACTACTGCCGCAGCTGCCTGGGGAAGGTGGGGGGGTCGGAGCAGTACCAGCTCCATCAGCAGCAACCTAAGTCTGGAGTCACTGATGAGCAGCTTCCTTCACCGCCTAGTGAGGAGGGCAGTCGCCAGCAGCAGCAGCAGGACCTGGAGCAGACCTGAACCAACAGGTGGTGGCCTACTTGGAAAGCACTCTGCCCCCAGTTAGAAGATCCGCTGGACTACTGGGCAGCCAAACTGGATGTGTGGCCTCAACATGCAGATTTTGCAGTGGAGAAGCTGTCCTGCCCGGCCAGTAGTGTGTGGCATCAGAGCGGGTGTTCAGTGCGGCGGGGGCCATCGTTACCCCAAGGAGAACCCCCTTGTCCACGGGAAATGTGGAACGACTGACCTTTGTCAAGATGAATCAGGCGTGGATCGGCCAGGATTTCCACACACCAATGCCTTAGGCGTCAGACTACATCAGCCATGACGCCTCACCCAAACTGTGAGAAATGAGTCTGGGTTCAAACTACCTGCCTCAGCCCCTATTCTGATGCCGCCACCCGCCTGATGCCGCGCATCTGCTGCCCGTGTCTCCATTTGCCACCACCCATCTTTACCAGGGACTGGTATTGCCACCCACCTCCACACTCTGTCATTGTGCCACTGTCTGACCTCATGCTGCTGCTGTGGCTGCTGCCGTGACCTCCACACTGTGTCATTGTCCCACTCTGTGGCCTACTCCTGTTTTTTGCCACCTCCAGAATGTGATTGTGCCACTGCCTGACCTCATGCTGCTGCTGTGGCTGCTGCCGTGACCTCCACACTGTGTCATTGTCCCACTCTGTGGCCTACTCCTGTTTTTGCCACCTCCAGAATGTCATTGTGCCACTGTCTGACCTCATGCTGCTGCTGTGGCTGCTGCCGTGACCTACACACTGTGTCATTGTGCCACTGTCTGACCTCATGCTGCTGCTGTGGCTGCTGCCATGACCTACACACTGTGTCATTGTGCCACTGTCTGACCTCTGATGCTGTGGCTGCTGCCGTGACCTACGCATGTCATTGTGCCACTGTTGACCTCATGTGCTGCTGTGGCTGTGGTGACTACACACTTGTCATTGTGCCACTGTCTTACCTCATGCTGCTGCTGCCGTGACCTCCACACTGTGTCATTGTGCCACTCTGTGGCCTATTCCTGTTTTTGCCACCTCCAGAATGTCATTGTGCCACTGTCTGACCTCATGCTGCTGTGGCTGCCGCTGTCACCTCCACGCTCTGTCACTAATGTTGCCACCTGAGCTCTCAGCTTGTTTTTTCCAGCTTTCTCTGGCATGACTTTATCAGGCAACATTCCCGTTTCAGTTTTTTGGTCAGTTTTGCCCTCTTAAGTGCCCAGGGAATTTTATAGTGAAGCGATTCTAAGAGTGGCGGCAGTCATGTGCGTGTCATACTAAAACACAACATTGTATGAAGACCAAACCAAGCTCCCTCTGCATATTTAAGCATGGCACAACGTTCTACAGCACCCTGCAGGCTCTGTGCAGCCTTTGAAATAGCTGTTTTTTAACGTGATTCGTCCCGAATTAATTCGGAACGAAGTTATTTTTTGCCGAGAAATTCGGCGAAGTGAACGAAACGAATTTCGGGAAATTCGCCCATCTCTAAATATAGCCACTTTAATCCAGAAAGATATAAAGGTTTTTGAGGCTCTCAACCTTTCTTAGAGCCAGAAAGGATTCTTAAGAGGTTCTCAACACTCCCACTGAGGAGGGTTTTTTTTTTTAGATACTACCTGTCAAAAGTTTTATAACACCTCAATTTTTCCAGATTTTTTTTTTTGCCAATAACACAGTTCTAGTACAGCAAATAATGTAAAGTAGTTAAAAGGTTCTTAAAGAGAACCTGTCACATAGTTTATGCCCCCTTACGGAGGACAGCACAAGCTAGGGACAGACATGCTGTTTCCAGCACTGTGTCCCTTATTCTGTAAGATGCAGCAGTTTTAGAGTTTTTTAATGCTCAAATCTGCAGTTTTAAGCCAGAAAAGAGTCATTAATTCATACAATACCCACCTGAGGCTAGTCCCGCCCACCTCCCAACTGATTAACCTATTACTTTGAATAGGTAAAACATGTTAATAACTGTCAGGTGGGTGGGGCTGGTCTTGGGTGGACGGGACTAACACCTGCTCATGAATACAAAACATAATGAAGCTGTGCACATCTAAAATATATTCTGAAAAACGCAAGCATAGGTGCACACTAAAAAGGCAATAGCATATATCTAACAAATATCAGTGGCACACTAAAGACTAAGTAAAACCTCAAGGTATATAGGAATATTGAAAATGCATTACTGCTAAGGAAAATATGAAAACCTGGGACTCTTAGTTTACAGTATTTGATCAAAGTATGTATTAAGCTCACCTCCCAAAACGTCAAGGGGATCCCAGAGCAGGTGAGTCCCTACACTAAATATGTTTCCTCACTAGGCGTCAATCCAGACTGCAACTTCAGGGAATGGTAGGAACTAGCAACTGGATCATCCTGCACTGGTTAAAAAGAGGCAGCTGAGTGCAGCAAGCCAATGAGATTGCCAATCTCAAATGAACTACAAAACATAATGAAGCTGTGCACATCTAAAATATATTCTGAAAAACGCAAGCATAGGTGCACACTAAAAAGGCAATAGCATATATCTAACAAATATCAGTGGCACACTAAAGACTAAGTAAAACCTCAAGGTATATAGGAATATTGAAAATGCATTACTGCTAAGGAAAATATGAAAACCTGGGACTCTTAGTTTACAGTATTTGATCAAAGATTGTATTAAGCTCACCTCCCAAAACGTCAAGGGGATCCCAGAGCAGGTGAGTCCCTACACTAAATATGTTTCCTCACTAGGCGTCAATCCAGACTGCAACTTCAGGGAATGGTAGGAACTAGCAACTGGATCATCCTGCACTGGTTAAAAAGAGGCAGCTGAGTGCAGCAAGCCAATGAGATTGCCAATCTCAAATGAACTACAAAACATAGTGAAGCTGTGCACATCTAAAATATATTCTGAAAAACGCAAGCATAGGTGCACACTAAAAAGGCAATAGCATATATCTAACAAATATCAGTGGCACACTAAAGACTAAGTAAAACCTCAAGGTATATAGGAATATTGAAAATGCATTACTGCTAAGGAAAATATGAAAACCTGGGACTTTTAGTTTACAGTATTTGATCAAAGATTGTATTAGGCTCACCTCCCAAAACGTCAAGGGGATCCCAGAGCAGGTGAGTCCCTACACTAATATGTTTCCTCTCTAGGCGTCAATCGAGACTGCAACTTCAGGGAATGGTAGGAACTAGCAACTGGATCATCCTGCACTGGTTAAAAAGAGGCAGCTGAGTGCAGCAAGCCAATGAGATTGCCAATCTCAAATGAAACTAACAAAACTAATGAAGCTGTGCACATCTAAAATATATCTGAAAAACGCAAGCTTAGGTGCACACTAAAAAGGCAATAGCATATATCTAACAAATATCAGTGGCACACTAAAGACTAAGTAAAAACCTCAAGGTATATAGGAATATTGAAAATGCATTACTGCTAAGGAAAATATGAAAACCTGGGACTCTTAGTTTACAGTATTTGATCAAAGATTGTATTAAGCTCACCTCCCAAAACGTCAAGGGGATCCCAGAGCAGGTGAGTCCCTACACTAAATATGTTTCCTCACTAGGCGTCAATCCAGACTGCAACTTCAGGGAATGGTAGGAACTAGCAACTGGATCATCCTGCACTGGTTAAAAAGAGGCAGCTGAGTGCAGCAAGCCAATGAGATTGCCAATCTCAAATGAACTACAAAACATAATGAAGCTGTGCACATCTAAAATATATTCTGAAAAACGCAAGCATAGGTGCACACTAAAAAGGCAATAGCATATATCTAACAAATATCAGTGGCACACTAAAGACTAAGTAAAACCTCAAGGTATATAGGAATATTGAAAATGCATTATTGCTAAGGAAAATATGAAAACTGGGACTCTTAGTTTTTACAGTATTTGATCAAAGATTGTATTTAAGCCTCACTCCCAAAACGTCAAGGGGATCCCAGAGCAGGTGAGAACCTAAACTAAATATGTATCATCACTAGAAGTCAATCAAGACTGCAACATCAGGGAATGGTAGGAACTCGCAACTGGATCATCCTGCACTGGTTAAAAAGAGGCAGCTGAGTGCAGCAAGCCAATGAGATTACCAATCTCAAATGAACTACAAAACATAATGAAGCTGTGCACATCTAAAATATATTCTGAAAAACGCAAGCATAGGTGCACACTAAAAAAGGCAATAGCATATATCTAACAAATATCAGTGGCACACTAAAGACTAAGTAAAACCTCAAGGTATATAGGAATATTGAAAATGCATTACTGCTAAGGAAAATATGAAAACCTGGGACTCTTAGTTTACAGTATTTGATCAAAGATTGTATTAAGCTCACCTCCCAAAACGTCAAGGGGATCCCAGAGCAGGTGAGTCCCTACACTAATATGTTTCCTCACTAGGCGTCAATCCAGACTGCAACTTCAGGGAATGGTAGGAACTAGCAACTGGATCAATCCTGCACTGGTTAAAAAGAGGCAGCTGAGTGCAGCAAGCCAATGAGATTGCCAATCTCAAATGAACTACAAAACATAATGAAACTGTGCACATCTAAAATATATTCTGAAAAACGCAAGCATAGGTGCACACTAAAAAGGCAATAGCATATATCTAACAAATATCAGTGGCACACTAAAGACTAAGTAAAACCTCAAGGTATATAGGAATATTGAAAATGCATTACTGCTAAGGAAAATATGAAAACCTGGGACTCTTAGTTTACAGTATTTGATCAAAGATTGTATTAAGCTCACATCCAAAAACGTCAAGGGGATCACAGAGCAGGTGAGTCCCTACACTAAATAGGTTTCCTCACTAGGCGTCAATCCAGACTGCAACTTCAGGGAATGTAGGAACTAGCAACTGGATCATCTGCACTGGTTAAAAAGAGGCAGCTGAGTGCAGCAAGCCAATGAGATTGCCAATCTCAAATGAACTATAAAACATAATGAAGCTGTGCACATCTAAAATATATTCTGAAAAATGCAAGCAGAGGTGTACACTAAAAAGGCAATAGCATATATCTAACAATATCAGTGGCACACTAAAACTTGAGAACCTCAAGGTATATAGGATATATTGATAATGCATTACTGCTAAGGAAACTATGAAAACCTGGGACTCTTAGTTTACAGTATTGATCAAAAGAATTGTTTAAAAAGGCGCATCTCAAAACGTCATAGGGCATCCCAGAGCAGGTGGGCCCATAACTAAATCTGGTTTCCTCTACTAGGTCAATCAGACTGCAAAATCTCAGGAATGGTAGGAACTATGCACTGGATCATCCTGCACTGGTTATAGATGCAGCTGAGTGCAGCAAGCCAATGAGATTGCCATCTCAAATGAACTTACAAATTAATGAAGCTGTGCAAATTCTAAAATATTTCTGAAAAGCAAGAAGGTGCCCCATAAAAAGGCAATACTATATCTACAAAAAAATTTAGTGGAAACCTATTACCTTGAGGTTTTACTTGTTTTTAGGGGCCACTGATTTTTTTGGTTACCTGCTCATGAATAAGCTGGACTCTTTTTTGGCTTCAAACATTAAATACTCTAAAACTGCAGCATTTTACAAAATAAGGGACGCGTGCGGGAAAACAGCAGGTGCCCCACTAGCTTGGCTCCCCCTCAGAAAGGGGGCCCCATAATCTACATGGCGGGTTCTTTTAAGAATTTTAAAAAACCCCAAAAGAATCTAAAATTTGGGTTTGGTTCTATGATGAAATGCGGCATGTACAGTACGCGCCACAGTACATCGTTTGTTTCGGGAGCTCATGCTGATTAGAGAACAATAGGTTCTAATAATCTAAAACCTTGCTTAAACCTTTTGAAGCGCCTGATGTGCAAAATTGTTCTGCATTTGGTTTACTCATTTGCCCATGCAAAAATAACAGGCACCAATCACATCAAATTCAGATTTTTGTGACCATGCCGAGAATAGGTCTTAGAGAGCTAAAACCCAGTCTTTAACATCCCAAGGAGCCTGATTGACCTATGTGCCAAATTTTGTGTGGATTGGTCCTTTATTTTGCCCATGCATCAAAAACAGAGTTTGTGGCAAATTCAGAATTTTTGCAAATATATCAAGAATAGGCCTTGGAGTAAATAGTCAACAATTTGCATGATCTATGCCGCTTATTGCAGCAAACAGTTTTCATTTCTAAACAATATCTGAAATAGAAAGAAGTATCTCAATACCCTTTTTCACACTATGAACCTGCATGTTGAAAAAACCCCTTTAAAGTTCTCAGGTTAATCCTGTGAAGGATAAATTACATTTGTCTGTCCTACTACAACATATCGCACTGCAAACATCCCTGCTACTGAAAGACTCTGGGATGTCAGCAAGACCCTGTTAACCCCCTTGCTGCCAATTTCATACATTGGAGGTTGGAGCACTTCTCTGAGATACCAGGTTGTGCCTGAGGTGGAGTACCTAATACTGACCTTGACTTAACAGTTGAGAGAACCGTGCTATCTTGGACCAGAATTTAATTATGACAATGAAGGACATATGATCCTTTTGCCTATAGGATACAATCTTTGTATCACCGCCATTGGAGAACACACATACACCAGATGTTTTTCCACAGAATCGTCATGGTGTCACCACTATAAATAGAAGCTTGCCACCTTGGTTTTGTTCTGAATTGCCATAAGATCCACTTAGGCCCCCTTGGTGCCCCTTTAATTCTATCATTTGAAACAAGATGTCCAGATTTAGGGGCCTTCACTGGAAAAATTTTCCCACCAAATTGATTAGCTTTAAACATGTAGACAAAGGTAAATAAAGACTATTACCAAATATATTGCTCAATTTAAAATATAGAGCAGTTTTTTTCTCCTCCTTTTTTACAGAAAGGTACCAATGACCTCTCTTTGCTCTAGCAGCCCTGGCCTGGATCGTGATATCACTCCCTGCTGTGTCTCTGTTACTGACAAACTTTAACCCTTTAAAGTCACAGAAGTCACAGAACATGTGTAGATGCTATTTCAGCCTTACAAACAGTGTCACCGAGGAGAAAGAAGACTTTTACTGTTATTCACTGATAAAAAAAAATATTATCTAGAAAACATTATAAAAAAAAGCCTAACAGTTTTCACTACACATAATTACGCAGTAGTGGTAGGAGGTTGTGAGTCAATGGAAAATATCAATATAAATTCAGGGTTTCTCACGTGACCTAGATAAATTGGTCCATTGCTGTGGTAGATTACATATTCTAAAGTAGAAATTCATCAAGTAACAGTAACAGCAAGAAACAGTTAGCTGGGTTAATGAAAAGAAGGTGTATCAGTGCAGATCCTCAGGAAAAATACACCCTAATTCATCCTACCTGACCAGCAGAGTAGACGCCACTAGAAGGGCGGCCCCACCCTATGGAAGTTTTCCCTATCCCTCCCTTTAGGGTAGGGTTTTCAATCCCCATCCCCCAGATGGGTTAGTATAGTCGGGGGGACCCCCCCAACACGTTTTCCCCTCCCACCCCGATTTGTCGGGGGTTCAGCAGCAAAAAAAATACGGGGAAAAAAGGACAAAAAATAAATTGTACGTAGTGTAAAACTGAAATGGCAGTGAAGACGGCCAAAAAAGAGCCCTCACTGATAGCACCAAAAGAGGACGTCAAAATGACTAATAAACACCAAGGTAATTATCACCCCTTAGAGCTCTGTAGCATTTTTGCCCTGTGTTAAATCACCAATTTTCCCTTTAAAGGGGACTCAGCTAGGAATGGGCGACCCGATACAAAAATCATCTGTAGAACCACCCCACACCTGAACAAAAGGGGAGCCTGAAGTTGGCTGTAAAGAGCAGTCTCTGTAAAATAGCTAGAATCTGTTGGCATGAATATTCATAATTTAAGACGTCTTGATTTAGGCATTATCAAAGGTCGGACAGAATATTTAGGTTTCCTGGGATGTACACTATCGCCAGGATGAGCATGTGTTTCTCCGCAGAGAAGAATCTACTGAACCTTTTTCATCAAGAAAAGGAAGGAAGATATTGTTTGTTGCTTTTCTATAACGGGCACAGTTGTAGTGTTGTCTGTATGGATTTTTACAGATCCTACTTTTCTGCAAGGAAGGCCAGGTTGTAAGCCTATATATTATTGCTGTCGGTGAAATTACCATTAATGTCAAGAAGCTTTATAAGTATTCTCTTTTTGCAACTTCAAAAAGCATTAAAATACAGGAGTTTTTACTTTATAGTGATACAAATAAATTGTGCGTATAACGTGATTCCTTAAAATTCCCGTCCTTTGAGACCATTTCTTTTTAGCTTTTTTTAAGCTCAGTTTTTTTTAAAAGTAAGCCATCAAGATTACAATAAACGTAATAAAATAACGTCTGTGTTATACAATGCTGTTCATAGTACATTCACGTACATGCTAATCTCAAGGAAAAAGAAGCAGCTGGGTTATGCACAGCATTTCATCAAACCTATTCAAATATCTGAGACAAATACCTAAATAAAGATATTAAATGGAATGTGTTATCAAAAAATCAAGTTATCCCTCTCCACCTGGAGCCAAGCTGCTCTTTAGGCTATGTTCACACGTATTAATTGCGGGCACGTATTTCGCCCGCAATTACGCCGTGTGTACGGGGGCGGGGCGGCCGGAAGCCCGACGGCCTCATAGACATTCATTATTCTGGTGCAAAATATGCCGTGAATAATTGACATGTCACTTCTCTCCCTGCTCGTCGTATTGTTCGAGCAGGGAGAGGAGCCATAATCCATAGTTCTCTATGAGAACTGTGGATTACCGTAATGACTGGGACGTATCTCGCCCCATATTTCACGCAGTACGGCGTGAAATACGAGCCGAGATACATCCCAAAATAAGCCGTGTGAACATGGCCTGAAGCCTCAGTGGGGTCTCTAGTAAATTCCACCTCCGTATTAGTGCAGGCAGTGGCCAGCTCCACCTCCTTCCAAGATGATTCCCATTTAGTATAGGAAATTCAAGATTTGAGACAACCTACATAACTAAGCATATGCCAAATAGTGGCAAGTCAAATTTATGTATAAGATAGCCAATATGATTGTCCATAAAATGATGGGAGTCTTACGTTCAAACCTGTAGTGGATGGAGAGATATGGAGCCTGAAAGTCAAAAGTGTATGCTAGCAGAGAGAGCTTAATGCATTTAATGCAGCAGAAAATTATTCAGACGTGAGGCAGTTTATAACACAATACCACTAGGATGAAAATAATGGATTATTAGTAGTTTTGAGCGATTATTTGACAAAGTTGAAATCGCACCGGTTTTTAGTTGCAGATTTTTTTCGATCACGCGTAATTTGGGTAAAAAAATCATAATCTATTAATATCGCCCCCATTTTCGGGCCCTCCTGCATTTGGGGCCAGCAAATCAGCTTAGAGAATGGGCGGGTGAGCTGTGTGTGCGACGTGTGACGGGATGTGTAGGGTTCGTTTGGGCTAAAAAAACCATAACCTTTTTACATAAAAACACCCCTTTCCCCTTTCGCATCAGTGGTGTCGTGTCTCATGGAGTAGGACATTGCTCGGTCTTTTCCAAACAGCCACGAAATTTTTCTATTTTGTTAAACACAGACAGCATGTTTTTTTACTGTGAAAATTAAACTTAGGAGTTGGGAGTTTTAGATTTTTAGGTCTTAGGCTGAGAATTTTAAAGGCATCTGCGCTGTAAAGTCAGTAGGGGAGCAGGGGGGGGGGGGGGGCAGGGGGCGAACACAGAAAAACCCTTTTTAAAAGGATAGTAGATATTGGGGCACCCCGACTTGTTTAGACATTGCATTGCAATGGCTTTTTTTTTAACAGTTTTCGGGTGAAATATTACTTGTATGTTGGGCACCGAATTATATTAGGTACAGATCTTTTCTAGTAACTGCAGGTGTATTTGATGGGTGAAAAACTCACTTTTATTATCCGTAACATCTCAGATAGGTGTTTTTTCATTTTGGCGCAGGCCAGCTTTTTTGATGGGCACCTTGCGCTTAAAATTTTTGAATACAGAAATTTTGTATACTGGCGGGGGATTTGAAGGTGCAAAAAAATCCCTTTTATTATCCGTAACTTTTTCAATAGGTTTTTTTTTTCACTTTGACGCGGGCCAGTTCGTTCTTTTTAAAATTTGAATACAGCAATTTTGTAGTCCCCGCAGGTCTATTTGATAGTTCAAAACTCCATTTTTATTACCCGTATAATTTCAGATAGGTTTTTTTTTCATTTGGCGCAGGCCATTTTGTTGAGGGGAGGCCCCTTTGCACTTAAATTTGAATACAGAAAATTTTGTAGTCACTGGCGGTGTTTTTGAAGGTAAAAAATACCTTTTTATCTGATACATTTCAGAAGGTGTTTTTTCACTTTGACGCGGGAAAAGCTTCGTTCATATTGTTAACCCCCTTTAAACCCAGCCTTTTTAAACCCTTTCCCGACCAGCCCCTATTTTTTTAAACTGGCAAAATTTTCACTTTATGTGAGAATAACTTTTTTACACTTTTTCCTAGCCATGTGATTTAGAGATTTTTTCTGTGACACATTTGTTTAATTAGTAAGAAATTTTTATCCCTACAATCCCTTTTTTGTGAAAAACAAAATTTCATGAAAATTTTAAAAAATTGGATTTTTTAAAGTTTTTTTTAAAATTTAGCGGCCGCTTTTTTTATAGAGGCCCCCTTGCAATTAAAATTTGAATACAGCAATTTTTTTAGTCACTGCGGGGTTTTGAAAGGTGCAAAAAAAAAAATTTTTTATCCGTAACATTTCAAAAAGGTGTTTTTTCACTTTTACCAGGCCGCTTGTTGAAGAGGCCCCTTTCACTTTAAAATTTTAAAACAGAAAATTTGTTTTGTTTGGGGATTTTTGAATAGCTGTGATTTGCCGTCTTTTTAATAAGACGAACAGCTCGCCAAACTGTTTTTCATGGTTAATCAACCCGCATCCCGCAGTCTACCTCGTCGTCCTCCCAGTCACGGCCAAAATGTCGCCTCAGCATCACAGCACCTCCAACTAAGCGAAAGGGAGGGCCCAAATGTCAACTATGTACCCCCCACTGTGGAAATCCATTTTTTGAAGACCCCTTTTAGACAAAATGGGTTGGGTCAGAAGGCATTTAAAAAGATCAAGGGCCAAAAGGATGATTTTTTCGCTTGACGCCCCCTTACTGATGCCATCAGAGGAGGAGAAGGAAGCCGGTCAATCGGCAAAAATTCCCGGGGGGTCACAACGCTTTCAGTGCCCTTGCTTGTACCCGAGGGGTCCTGATGCAAAAGTCGGACGACCAAGCCCCCGTATTGATGATGATGATGATGAGATGACGACTTGTGGATCCATCGTGTTTTTTTTCCGCAGAATTTGCTTGCGAGCGCTTCCCCCATTGGACGTGGAGGAAGAGAGGGGGTATGTCAAAACGGGGCCCGCTCAAAAAAAAGGGGGGGGGCGGTCGCAGAAGTCCGTGTATGATTCCCCAGCCACTAGCGGAAACCCCGCTCCCCCGCTTTTTCCCTTTAAAAAGGCCAGGACCCTCAAGCCTGGGCCTTTTTTGACAAGCCCGATTCATCAGCGATGTATATGCCGCCTTTGCGTAAACGCATCAGTAGAGGGGAATCTTTGGGGTTTTAACCCCAAAACCCCAAAATGTCCCAGCACATGAAACGAATGCATGGTTGAAATGGGGGGCAACATTGGCCCAAAAAAAGGCCCACCCCATGCCGGCTTCCAACCCCTGTCACACCCCTCTTTCCCGCCCTCCTCCTCCTCCCCCACCCCCAAGCATTCCTCAGCTGCCCATGTCTCTCAGAGTCATGATCAGGGATCACCTCCCCTTCAGCCCCAACCCTTGCCCGAGTCCACGGCACCCCAGAACCCCTCCTACCCCTTCTCCTTCCCTCAGTTTGAGACCGCATCCGTACAGCGGCCAGTCTAGCAGCCACCTTCTGTCTTCCCAGTTTTTGGGGGGCAGAATAAAAATTTTAAACCCCAAAACCCTCCCAAAACCAAAAGCCCGAATGTCGGGATTGCCAGCTTTTTGGCCTTGGAAATGTTGCCTTTCCTCTGATGGGCCGATGAGTTTCCCCCAGCATGGCCCTTGCCTGCCCCAAAAAACCACA